>CAJNJA010100796.1:0-18793 GCA_905231915.1 Symbiodinium necroappetens
TCAAGTGGCGAAACAATTCGTTTCGTCTGCGGGCTGGCAGCCTGCAGCGGCCTCATGTGCCGAAACAGTTCGTTTCGTCCGATGCAATCAGGCAGGTCAGTATTGGGTGCGGGCTGGCAGCCCGCAGCGGCCTCAGGTGCCGAAGCAGTTCGTTTCGTCTGCATGCTGGCAGCCCGCTGCGGCTTGATGCGTTCAGGCAGGTCAGTACTGTTCCTCCAGAAAGAGGTTTTGCCGTTTACATCCGGCTCCCATCCCATGCCGGAAATTGACTCGCTTGAGCACATCCAGCCGCCGGCTGCCAGTCCACTCCAAACTAGTCGGTTTCAACACATTAGGCCACTGTGCACGTCAAGCTGCTGCGGGCTTCCAGCCCACCAGAAACCCGTTTCACCACATCAGCCCGCAGCCGAAGTTTACCCGTTTCTTCATATCAGTCAGGTCCCTGCAGGCTGTCAGCCTGCACTAAAATCATCTGTTTCGGCGTGTCAGGCCGCTGTGGGCTGGCAGCCCGCACACCCAAACTGACGCGTTGGGGAGCAACTTTAGCAATTTGCCATGCTTCAGAACCTCTTGCGATCTCTTACGGTTTGCGCGCAGGCTGTGGGAGGCTGGCCGAAGGCGGCTTCCTCAACAGCACCTAGCCAAATTGCACCCTTCCTGTCCCACATGCTACACTCTAAAGTCTTCACTTGATCATAACGATTGACCACATCCTGTCTTCGGATTCAACATTCGTCGCTGCAAGGTGCACACAACCGTTCCGGGGTCCAGCAGGAGCGCGGAGTGTGGAGGTTTGACAGCCAAGTGTCCGTCTGGTCGTCCTTACGAAGCAGTCTGGCGATTGGTCCCTAGATAGCACGTGAGATGCAACTACAAAAAGCTTGGGCTTCTCCGAAGAATCCTGCATAATGATGACTGACTTACCATTCGGCCTGATCCACAGCGCAGCCTCTGCAAGGAGTACATCGCTGAGCCTGGGGGTTCTGGGCTCACGACAAGATCACTTTACAGGCTTGCGTTTCCAAGCAACGAGCACGTGTAAACTGATCGGTTTTGATCGCTTGTGCATTGCACATACACCCCCAGCAGAGTGCGAAAATAACTTTGAAGCCTGTGCAAACTCTGAACATTCTGGAGAAGGCCCCGCTACTACATTCATGCTTTGGACAAGTGCACCGACACAGCGGCTGCCCTCAATCCTGCCAAGCTTGTTGCGCACTGTTGATGCCCTCTGTGCCTCTTCGTCTGTGCTGCTTGCTTCGCTATCGTCCCGGAAAGACACACTCCTGACAGGAGGTTCATCACTGGAACCTAACTGGGCAGCATACTTGAATCCAAGTGAGGGTGTTTGAAAAGCCCCCACCCATGTGCTTGACTCTTGATTCGGTTATGGTTGTTTTACTCGTTGTTTTTTTACAAGACTTTGGGACTGTAGGATGTAGCAGCAGCAGCAGCAGCAGCAGCAGTAGCACCCAAAATTGGCTCATTTCAAACTTTTTGGCTTGACTCGATCGGGAAATGATGTTGTCTTGCCAGGGCAACCCTAAACTACCTAAAGCCTCACAGATTCCCTACCAGAGAGGGCCTAAGCTGCTTCAAACAGCACCGATTCCTCGCAAAGAAGGCTAAAGTGCTTCAAGCGACCGGAGCTAAGGTTACGAACATCTTGGTTATGGTTGCTTGTTTTTGCTCTTATCGCTTTACAGGAATTGGATTGCTCTCGACTTACAGACGCATCTACTTGAAAAAATGCTCTCTGGGTTTTTATCATCCCTCAAGTAGCTGGGCGAGTCTATCATGATCAACTTCTCTCAAACTATTGGAGACTACAGTAGAAGTAGCACTTCCCAGCAACCCCCACAAGCTACTCTACCTCGGTGCCCCCAAGGGCGGTGCTTCGCACAGCTGTGGGGCATGTGAGTGCACTCTTACGTAAAATGACGGTACACCATGATGTCAGTCACTAAAGTATAGAGTTCAGGCTCGAGCTTGTGGCACCACTCTCAATCCAAAAGGTCTATGGAGCAGCCAGCAGCTGGTGCTCCTGCCCCGAGGGTGCTTGAAGGGTACTGCTGCATAAACCTTGTCGCTCCAAACCTGGCGCAGAGTGCCAACAGGGCATTGTCGGCAGAAGCTCAAAAGAACTATAAGCGTTCATGATGGCTCGATTCCAGGGCCTCGACTGCAAACCGTTGTCAGCGGCCAGGCATGTCGCCTTTGACCCTCAGACTGTCGGACTGTCCGTCGCCTCTTTGAAGCCGCTGTACACCAGGTACTGCGTGATGAGGCTCACAATGATCAAAATCTCGGCTCTAAGGTTAATGCAGGGAGCTATAGCCTGGAGTGTCCCAGTGACACAAACCTTAGGCCTGTGTGTCAACAAAAAGCATAGCTGGCATGCATGGACACCACGATTCCAAGCCTTAGCCTCCGACACAGTAAGTGGAATAAAAGATCTTGCATGAGGAAGGATCTGAGCACCACCTGCCATGTTTGAGGCCGCTTAGGATTAGGGTTCCTCCGGGCTTTGGCCATCCGAGCAGCAGAATGGAGCTCTTTACCATGATTGTCATCCAAGGGCGCGCAACCCAGAACACGCTTCACAGTCAGGATAGAAGACAGAATGAACAACATCTGCTGGGCAAATAGGATGCTGTCGCTCTGGTGACTCTGGTGGCCTGTCGCGATTTCCCGCGATGAGCCCATAAACCTCACTGCTGGTGCTTAGATGTTGACTTGCAATTGGGTGTGCTGTTGAACAGTTACATTGCAGGCTCCATTCCATGCTGTACTTTACCCGCTACAGTGGCCGTGATGCCGCCTCATCTAGGCAACGGACCTAGGCAACGTATTGACAGTCAGTTTTCCCCTCCGAGGCAAGGCACCAGCGGTGCTTCGCTGCCATCCGAATTCCAGTAGAAGTAGATAGCCTCGGTATGAATTGAACAGGGTTTCAGGGCCTGGGATGCAGCTAGCTGGCCAGCAGATCTCGCAAGATGGTTGTCTTGGCTCCCGCCTGAACCGTGGCATGGGCACCACAGGCAGCCCCGAACACCCCGGCCAGGAAGTGTAGGAGCTTCCTCGGAGGCCTCCCAGAAGCTCTGGCCGGATCTCAATCTCACTACACCGTGAGCCCGGGAAGCTCCAATGAAGTCTAAGTCTCTGCCTCACGAAGAGCCGGGACAAGAAGAGGAGCACGGAAAGGGCACAAAGGACCACGGAGATGATCATCTTGGCATCACGGCAGATCACACCGGAAGTAAAAATTGGACAACATGGACCAGAGCATGACACATGGCACCCGAGGCCTCACAGCAGGGACTCGCGAACCCGATCGCCCGATCCGAGCACGTGGCCCAGAAATGTGTGGATGTGTCCGAGGAGCCGAAGAGACTGTCAAACCGGTCCTGAACGGCCCGGCTGCCCCACTGGGAGGGCAGAAAAACAACACCCGTTTTCGGCATGTGCTTCACAATCGTTCAATACTCGCAGGCGGAGTTCCTATAGAATCTGGCATGGACATTGCCAGTAGCAGAGCAGTCCTTCCAGCCAGAGGCCTGCTGCAAGGCGTGCTGCGCCTGCAGTCAAGCTCAGGATCTGAGATCAATCTAAGCCTTGGATACCCTACACTCCCGGCCACTCCTGTCGGGCCTCGGCTTGACTTTCGCTGAGCGGCATGAACTTGTCGCTCCTAGCCCAAGGAGGGCGTAGGTCCGGTGTCGGAACTCGCGCAGCCGCACTCTGCTTCGCTGTGGCTGAGGGAACTCTACGCCAAGCTGAGCGACACGCCTGACTGCTGCCCAAGTGTAAACCTCCGGGACATCTTCGAGAAAACCAGCTTAAGCAGCTTTAGCATGCGTAAAAACTCACAGCGCTGAGTCGCTTCACCTGCCTGCCCAACCTGCTGTCAACGGCCATAAGGCCGGAACCGAACTCCAAATTCTGGTCCAAGTCGCGGAGAATATACCCCAGATCTGAATGATCAGAAGGCCGATGGGCTCAGAAAACGCCTCGGACAGCCAGCCAGCAATGGTTTCCCACAGCATCAAAGCACTCTATCTGCCAAACCTGGAAGCAGCCATTAGGCGCAGGCTGAGAAGAGAGCTCCACAAACGCCAGCAGCGACACAGCTGAGCAGCGATCAGGCGAATTTGAGGGTTCGGGGCAGGATGGTGTAGATAGTTGTAGGAGGGGTTTCAGGCCAGCTTTATCCCGCATCTTTGGTTTTACCCCTTGTGGCATCTAGACCAGGGTTTGGGGGATCGGGCAGGCCATGGAGATACTTCGGACAGCCCCTCTCCAGTCGTTGTTTGGTGTGGCTCGTCTCTCTCACAAATGCTGGAATGCTGAAGTCTTTGTCGCATTGTTCCTCCCTGGAAAGCTGGTCTTGCTGGTCGGAAGCGTGTACCTGTAAGAACTTACTGCCGTTACCGAAAAGATGAGTCTTCAAGCATCGACGCTCGCAATGCGGGCATCGATGATTTGCTCCACACTTGCTCGAACGCATGCGCCTGCTACTGGTAGCCACCAACTCCCTACTGCTTTGCACTACTGATTTGGCACTCCAGCAGGTGGTGAAGTTCCTGTCGTTCCTCTCAACCTTACCCTCTGGGAACCTGAAGACGCTGTCGATGACAACGATGCAAGCTAAGTCTCGGGCCAGGCAATGTACTCCTGAGGCGGCGCGGTCCGAGGCAAGCTGCCCAGTGAGGAGGGGCGGATGTCAAAAGCAGGTCTTCAGCATCCGTAGCCCCGGAACTCCTTAACAAAAAGGCACGATCACCGACTATGTCACAACATCCGCACACTCCCGCGCAATGGAGCCCTAAGCTCCAATATCCGAAGGTCCTAAAGATCTGCAGGTCTTTTGTGGCCTGGGACTTGTTCCCGAACGGAAAGGGATTGGAACTGACCATCCCCATGGACTCATTTGGATCTTTGACGAGGATCACCTGGCAGCAAGAGCTAGCATCTTAGTACCTGAGAATCAGGACCCTGTCGCAGTACATGATTCTGCACAGGCCGTGAACTGACTCTGGGAAGCAATCAGTGCTCTGATATCCCATGATATTGCAAGCCCCACCTGAGTTGCTGCCTGGCTCAGGGCTACAAAGCCGGTGCACAGACCTTCCGCCAGGAAAGTCTCCGAATTTGGGGGTATGTCCCTGAACCATCCAAGTACCCTCAAGTAGGGGTATATGATCCCAAATTAAGGGTATTTAGGGTCTAATAGAGGGTAGATGGAGGGTCTAGGTCATCCAAGGATACCGGTAGTGTTGCCACAGGGAAGCCAACAGCCTGAACATTACAGGAAAGGTCTCGTCATCAAATCTGCAAAACCCAGCAAGCTCAAGCTTCCTGTAGTTTCCCAATCACCGGGAGGGCTTCATGCCCATATCTGCGGAGAGCTAACACGGTTACTGTCAGGGGTAATGCCTCAGCAGATGCGTTTGCAAGAACAATCTGCTGCACACGGCCTTGCGAAACCTGATGGCGTCAGCTTCCTAACTTGACTTACTCTCGTCAGCTCGGAGACAGTCTCTTGCGACCCAGCCACGCGCCCAAAAGCTGAGCGACCTGACCGAAGTAGCTGTATAGGGGGAAATGGCTTCAAGTTGCCACTGGCCCCCACACCAAATCCCTAACTTTCAAGCCTCACAAATCACAATCGACCAAGGCAAGAGCCATGCGTAGGTCATCATGTAAGGCCTGGCTGTCGCGCCAAGCCATGGGGAAAGGCCGGACGTTACGGGTGAACATGGACGGCTTCATGCGTCGGGAGTGCTGGCCCTTGCCGAGGCCCTACTCATGGGCCGTCACGAGAGGCGCCCCTAGACAGAAGAGATACGCTACACGTTGAGACAGTAGCATCCCGGCCGTCAACGAAGTCATCCGTAGCTCGAGAGAC
This sequence comes from Symbiodinium necroappetens, assembly GCA_905231915.1. Taxonomy (NCBI): domain Eukaryota; class Dinophyceae; order Suessiales; family Symbiodiniaceae; genus Symbiodinium; species Symbiodinium necroappetens. The sequence continues at coordinate 5,909 of CAJNJA010100796.1, forward strand.
ATAAGCGTGCATCAAGTGCCCGAGCACGGCAAACGAGAAGAAGAACTCCTGCCATTCGAAAATCATGACACCTGGCCATGGCAGCAGATTCGGTGGTGTCAAGCTAGGGATTAGATTCTGAGTATTTCTGAATAGATGGCATCATGAGTGCCTACAATGCCTCCATCATTCCTGTAATGATGCAAAACTGGCTCGAGGACCTGCGGCGCGCAGATGCGAATCCGGATCCTGGACCAGCAATGGCGAGGCGGTCAATTCTGGCTGCAGTTCAGCCGGAATTGCTTGGGTGTTAGAGGCAATGCAGACCCGAGTGACTTGAGAGTGCTAACTGGGACCGGTCTACAAAGAGCGCTTCAGACACCAATCTCGCTTGCAAATTCTTGCCGCTCATGTAGGGCTTCTAGTGCGAGATTTTGGGCTGCTGGTCGCGGCAGCAAGGTGCACTGCAGGCATCTTGTCGGAGTCCTGCGCGCCCTGGATCCTGGAGAAGAAACCCTAAATCGATGGGACGTGAATCAGTCCCTTGGGCCATGAGCAACGGTTGCGTGTACTGACGAACGAACCCTGTTGCTCTGCTGCGAGCTCTCACTGCGTCTCGGCGCACGTGCAATTTACCGGCTCGCGAACCCCAAAGCCCACATGCAGTGGAAGTGGTCCTGCACAACGTTCCTTGGATCCTTCTTCTTTGAAGCTGGAATCTAGAGCCGCCCGCGTGTGAAGCGTCTCTAGCGAAGACAATCCACAGAGGAGAATCAATCTAGACAGGTCGTCGCGCTTTGGATTTCTGGGCTTCCAAAGGCCTGTCGGAGACTCCCTCATCCGACTAACTACCGAAGGTCTGCATTTGCAGAGAATGTGGTATTTCTGTTGACAGAGAGTCATTTAGCGGCCGATCGAACCAACAAGGTCTTTGCACAGTGTGACAGTGTGTGTCTCAGCATCAGTGTCAACAGATGACAGGACCGGCTCCGCGCTTGACGAAGCAGCAAAGATCCCGATCTCATGGCGGCACTTACCAGGTTATGAAGCCGTGCAACTCCGTTAGTAGACCATGGAAACCTTACAAACCCGCCCTGGATCACATCCAAATGCAGACAGCAATGAATAAGTCAACATATCCGTGTTCCGTGCTTGCTGAAACCCTCCAGTGTGAAGCTGTCAGAAATCAATCAACCGACAAGTCCAAGGACCAACTCAGTGATGAAAATTCAAAAGCTCTCACTTCAGCACTCTCCGCTCTTCGAGCGGCGAGGCGTTGACTAGCCGTCGCTTCATAGACTCCTGGCGAATGGCTGTTGGACCCGAATAAACTGATGTATGCAAGCGGCTGAAATCATACAGAATCATAGACACAGGTACAGAGAGAGCGAGAGGCAGAGAAGGAGAGAGGGAGACAGAGAGCAAGAATGCATGGATTGGGCAAGACTGGGCCCGCTTGAAAGACAACACCGGTAGCGTCAGCGTCCACGTTCTGATTCTGATGGCCAGCACCCTTTAACATTGCCTCGCCTCAGACTGGGAGATCGCTGCTATGGGACTCCGCCGGCGTTGCCTGCCATGGTTGGAGGCTTTGCAGAGGGTCGCAACCGGGTCCGTACAGTAACTTCCTGAAAGCTGCTGGTGCCCAGTTCCCAAAGCCAACAGGAAGGCTTCCCAGAAAGTGCAAGCAGCTAAGCACTTAACAACGACTGAATGCCTGCCGGCATCTACAACAAAAGCCAGATACGTCTAGCAAGCATCGAGATCCCTAGAAGAGTGAGGGGCATATGCCGGAATGATGCACCTTCAGCTAACCGTTCAGCTAACCTCTTCAAAAACATACCTTACCGTGAACAAGCTGTGAAGGTGGATGACTGGGGCGACTGAAACCTAAGAGCAAGTGAGAGAAGCAACACCTGAACTGCGGACTGTCCCGACCCAGTGGTCGGCAGCCTGCCGAGCTAGTGACCGGCATGGCAAGGCTCATAGTGTATCTTTTGGGGCCCATTATAAATATGTCTAATGAGGAACCCTAAGGAAGAATATGGGTACTTGTTAAAACTTCTATCTCAACCTCGCCTCCAAACTTGGCTTCGCCAAGTCTTGCCGGCACAGCGGGCAGTCCTGAGACGAAAGGATCATGACGAGGCTTCTTGTGCTTCTCTAAATAAACACTCGCTTCAATATTTACTTGATATCTGAGTATTGGTCAATACTGAGGTAAATAGCTTTATCGCTATGCCATCTTGACAAACATAACATGTATGTCGTCTTTAAGTCTTGCAACTTTGTTCTTCTATAAAATCAACAGCCAAACCATTGTAATAAACGTATATTCAATAATATTCATTATGGGTGAGTGTTCAGGCAACTAGTGTGGAATGCACATGTAGTTGAAACTCAAGAACAAGACCAACCGTATGTAACTGATATCGCACCGAGGGCCGAGGGTAGGAAACTGTTCAGTGCAATGCAAAATAGTCGGATACCTCAATCATGTTGAAGGCTATTCATTATACAAACTAACTTTGATATTCCATGTTTTATGTCTCCGCCCTAAAATAGTAGACGATGATTCGCTCCTTTTTTGTAGGTACCGTTCACCTCTGGGGTATTGAAAAAACGATACTCAGCATCCAAAATTTTAAAAAAAAAACTTAAGTGTTATGTCTATTCAGATCGATATCTTCAAAGTCAATAGACCTATTGACATATTGTTTTAGCGGAAATGATCAACATGTATCAATATTGGTGAGTTTTGTACCAGGCTCAATGAATGTTGGTTAGATAGTATGCTGGTGCTACATGAGAATTGACTGATTAGTCATCGATTCGGCCATGGGTTACGTTGTACATATTGTGGTTCAACATGTAAAACATGTACTAAAGATGTACTGGTTGTGTGGTTGGTGTACACAGTGTCCGAGCATTTGAAAAGTATTATATAAATACATGTTACATGATTAGTCAAGCATCAAATGACACTTTACCCGCGCACTAACACCGCAGGGTACTCCAGTTGAGTATATACATATATATATATATACATATACATATACATATACATATACATATACATATACATATACATATACATATACATATACATATAGAGAGAGAGAGATAGAGAGAGTGTGTGGGTGTAGATGTATATGCAGATATGTAAGATGCTTCTGCCAACTGGGAATCTCCAGACTTTGTAACAATCGTTAAGTTATCATTCGATATCAACTGGTTGTTGAATCCAACAGAAAGTAGACAATTGCATTGAGAGTGTTTCGAGCATCAGACAGTGGCTTTCGAGTAATGCTTGCACGAACATGGGGTCTTTGTGAGTTGTTAAGGCCTTGCGCTGCGTTGGCTGATTTCCCAAGCATTGAAAGTAATATTCTCAACTACTCTAGTCTGTCCTCAGCAGAATTTTGGAGAAGGTTGGCATAAACCTCCAACCCGCTGTGGGCAAGCAGCTCCGCGTGGGAAACCAACGACTGAAAATGCAAAAAGAAACAACAGCAATTCTCCAGGAGATTAGTCTCCCAGATGTTTATGATTTTGGTGTTTGGTGTTTTGGCTTCGTGGTTTCTTTGGGGTTCTGGGTTTTTTGGGTTGTTTAGCAAGAGGGCTTGGTTTTTAGACTTCTCTACCGCTTCAAGCTTTGATCCAGTGCTAGGAAGGAGATGTTTCGAAACTAGTCGCAAAGTTTTGAAAACAACAACGGCCTGTGTTAAAAGAAGGGCTTTAAGACAGGGACTCGGGGGCCTACCTGGTTTCGTTCAACATACTCGTCTAGATTTTGCCCGGCCCCCCTCAGCACTAGGAACACCGAGAGCCGCTTGTGGTGGAGGAAATACCCGTCATCTTCGCATTATGAAATGTCCGTCTTCGTCGCAGTGTGTCATAGTGGTATGGACGCCGTAATGGCGGTAGCAGTAGCAGATGAGCAGCAGCAGCAGCAGTGAAAGTGGAACACGAATTAGAAGTAGTAGTGGCTGCAGAAGAGTAGGAGCTGGCAGTGGCGACGGCGGCGGCAGATGCTGCAGCAGCAGCGGCGGTGAGAGAAGTGACGGAGTGGACAAGAACTACACTGCACAACTGCGCTGACGACAGCGACGACAATAACGACGACGACGCTGCCTGAGTTCTGAGAACTGATTGAAGGACTGTTGCAAAATCGAATCGAACTGCAGCCAAGAATCTCGATTTACTTGCAGCCAGTCCTGTCAGAGCTGCACCGAGTCACTGAGTGTCGACTCTGGCTTCTCCTCTATGACGACCACACATCGATGGGCACGTGACACTGAGCGTCACGGCATGGCCTTGAGGCAGGCCTTGTGGAAGTAGTGATTGCACTTCAAGGTCCTTCACGGCGACAGGCCAAGAACATGCTGGCCACCAGCACCCACAGGAACGAAAATGAAAGAATGATGCGATACCCGGATATGCGCCGGACAGCCAGCCCAGCTTCCTAGGTGCATTCTGGCAGACTGCTGCCATCCCTTGTAAGTACTTACAGTGGATCGCGATGTGGACGCTGGCTCCTTGAGATATCCTGTGACTCATCAGTGTCGGAGAAGTCCTGAAGACAGCACGCAAAACACTGTTTACATGCACGTGCACAAGACTCTTATCACCCAATGACAGCAGGGCACATAGCCCTATAGAGGACATCTTAACCCACGCTGTCATGAATCCAAGCGGCTCGTTAGGCAAGCTTGGTTTAGAGCATCCCACAGGTCTTTATCTGCTGATAATAACCCAGCGCCCTACTTCCGCTTTGATACGTCAGCCTGACATCAACTCTTTGACAATAAAAAAAACTTGCTGCAACGGTGCATCCTCCAGGCAGATTGGACACTGGGGAGAATCGGCCAGTTTAGCTGTTTCGGCAGTGACCTGCGATGCGGATGCAAAGGATCTTGACCCTTGTTTCGTGAGCTCTTGGCGTAAGGCTGCACGGGTGCCCAGATACCGGCCAAGCATTCCCGTTTCCGTGACACAGCCATGGAAGATCATGGAAGCGACAACCTTGCCTTCTCGGTGCTCGCCTCCAACGACCCTTCCGGTGCCGCCTTGCTGGAGTGGACAACTCCTGAGAGGCGAGGCCGCTGGTCATTATCCTCCCACGCCGTGCTTGTGAAAACAAGACACACGAATTATGTACTCCCAGCAATAGCTGCTGAAGCTCACGCAACCTGACAAACCATAAAGCAGCAGAGCTGCAGTGCGTCTGATCTTAGCAAGCCCGAATATCCAAGCGTTGCTTGGGCCCGCACCCATTCGAAGAAGCATTCGAAAGAAGTAGGCTAACCTGCAGATGCTACAGACAGAAATGAAATGGCCGCAGCTAAATCTGATTGGAAAGTCACTGCAGCGTGTGTAAGCCCGGCCGGACGACGAACTATCGGTTGGGACGTGCACTCAATGGCACAGGGTCTCACAAGGCAGCCGAGTCGCCCAACAATGTTGAGGAACATGAACACAGTCAGTGCCTGCAAGTCTCTGTTCTCGGGCTCTGTAAAACATTTAGCAAAGTCTGCCGTTTGGAATTTAGACGAACAGCACAGACGTCCGACGATTTAGGGAACTGGAAAGGTGCAGTGCATGCCTGCATCACGGCTACTAGTTCTCACCAAGCCACGATGTTAACCGTTGCGAAAGCCAAGATGGCATCGATCACACCTCGCCATGGCAAGGGACAGTGCCGAGCGGCGAGGTTCCACGAACTCGAGGCGTGGGGCTACAGTTTCCGCGCGAATCGCTGCAACAACCGCCGGACTACCTGCGGTCCGGTGCAGGCCTTGGCTTTCCTCTTGACAAACAAGCCGTGGAACTTGAGGCGCGGTGGACAGCCTGGCATCGGCGGACCAAAGCGCAAGCTAAGCAAGCCTCATTCATCTTCCAAGGCACCCTACTGGACACGGAGGTGCAAAAGACAAAACCAGAGAAGCGAAAGCTTAGAATCTCCCCCCGGGCCTGGCCCAGTGGATACCGATGGCATTCCAGGTGAACATGAACAGCGGTAGCAACAGATTGAAGAGCTTCACCCGCAACCTGACACAGGGATCAAGGAGGACTGGCCAGAGATTTCTGAAATCTTCTAAACCTCGTGAAAAAGACAGAAAGAGCCGCAAAGAATTTTCTAATTTGTTGAGCTTTCATCTTGAGAGCATCCCGAGGGCGACACGGAGCACGGTGAGGAAAATCAGGATCAGGCTCCCACGCGCCTGGAAGCGAACCCGCGAAGAGCGATGCTATGCCTGCTGTGCCTAGCTGCTCTGTCACTCACGCAACGTAGCTGGGTCTCCGTCAGAGGGTGCCCATGAGCCTGTGGCCACAGGCGGTGGACTTGGCCTCAGACGGTCGAAACTCCCGAGGTTAACAAGGGTTTAGATATGTTTATAGATTTAGACTTAGATGCAGTCGCCCACGGTTGGTATGATGAGGCACGACAGACTGAGGTGTCGGCAAAATTCAGGATCATCATGCTGTACAGGACGAAAGCCCAAAGAGTCAGAAGCCTCGGTCCCGATCTGCTTTTAGATCAACGTGCTGCCGACTGCAGAATGTCGCTGGAATGGGTAAACCTAGTCGGACGCTGCAGCCAGCGCTGATGTGTGAGGATCTGACAACGATGCCAGGACTATTCTGAGGAAGCTAGCACAGAACACTGGAAGAGAACCTCCGGGTTGCACAACCACCTGCAGGCTACTGGGGCCTCTGCGAGTCACAGCTGTGGAAGCCTTTCACATAGGCCTCTGACGGATGCAACATGTACAAGTGAAAGGCAATTAAGCAGAGCGGAAACGACGGGCCTTGGCCCAAACGAAACACAGCCTCGGTGCAGGAAGGACACGAGAGACACGCATGAGCACACGCGCACACACACACACAGAGCTAGCAGATATCCTCATGGACTGAACGCCTGTTGCAGATTGCGTGAAGATGATGGTGGTGATGGTATGTGATTGTGAAAGGCGAATATATGAAGATGAAAGAGCCCTCTAGACTCTAGCTGCGAGGCGGGGCCCCGGAGCAGGTGGTGCAGGGACCTTCTGAGCCACGGGACCCAGGAGCTGTCACGGGGGGCTTTTGCCACGGAGGGCTCAGCACCCGGAAAGAAATTCAAGGGAGGGACCCCCCCGCTGCCGCTGCGCATGATCGAGCCCATGGGGCCCATGGTCGATGAGCCGACGACCCGCAAAGAGTCGCTAACTAAGTTGGCCCCGCCGGCCAGACGTGACGTGGGAAAATCATGTCATTGGCACCGGAAAATCTCCGACCGTCTCCGACCGTCAGTACTAAACTGAAGCTGGCAACCTCAAGTGGACCTAAGCAAGCCACTGCGGGCTTGGTCGAATTCAGCATTCAACTGCCCGGGCACCCGGCCACACTAGCATGACCACGGTCAGCATGCCTAAAACGAAGCTGCTGATGCCAAACCTGAGATGCCGCAGGGCCGCATACAGTGCGGAAGAAATCACGCTCAAAGTTGGAAAGCAAAGGGCGAATCACGTGCAATGGTCTCCGAGTGTCCAAACCCGAGCCGGACAACTCTGCTTCGGCCGAGCAAGGGGCATCAGAAGCCAATGTCGGCATACCTCTGCCATCATTTCCTGCCGGTGCTTGGACTAAGCACCACTGCAATGCCCGAAAAGGTCCGTTTCAACTCGGTCTTCAGTTGAGGGCTGCGCTGTACAAGCAGACGGGAATGCTTCCGAGAAGGTTCGTTGCAGCTCAGTCCTGCCGATGCTGTCGGACCTGATAGCTCAGCTCCACAGTGAGCACTTGGTTGTCAGTGGTCATGCTGACGTTGCTTCAATGGAAACGGTGCTTTTGAAAGCACCCGATGCACAGACCAAATGCCGAAAAGCAGGGCACATGTCAGGTGCCGGACGAACAGGGCATCTACCTGCGCTGTTGTCATTCCCTGCGCAAGCAGCTCCTGCAACGCGAGAAGTCATGAGCAAGAACCACAGCGCGTCATGACTCAGCAGTCGATGCAAGGTAGAAGCGCGAAGAATGCAACTGCCTTCATAATATACCTGCATGGTAGCTTCTTTGTTCAGGTCTTCGTTAGTGAACTTGAAGTCGAATGCAGCACTGACGGAGTCACAAAATCCCCACCAGCCAGGAAGGAGGCTTCTTCCTGGATCAGAGCTAAAGAACCTCGACTCTGAACTATCAGTTGCACATAAAAGGACAACAACCTTCCTCGAGCCTTCACCGAATCCCTCGGATCGCTCATCCCAGGCCTGTCTTCGCACTTCGTCCCACTGCCCTGCCGCACTGCCGGGATGCACAAGCGTCTGGGTAGAATTTCGGTGTGACAAGAGGACATGGGTCTGACTACGAGTCTTCTGCAAACAAGCGCCATACCCAGCTCAGGCTGCATGCTGGCCTGTGGACAACGAGGAGACCCCCGAAAGCTCGGAGTTTACCTCAGCACGTCCCTTTGCAAGAACCCCACAAAAGCGCGAGAGAGTCTTGACTTGACTCCAAGTTGCAAACAACGATGCGATCGACACTCCGAACTAGAGCAGTGACCGGTTTTGTGCAGGGAGCGAGAGAAAGGGTTGGACCCTGCACTGCACCAGCTGAGCACAAGCATCCACCTCTCCGCTCGCTGCATCGCAGTATCAGTGCAGCCCCGTTGCTGGCCGCACGGCGATCGGAATGTCGCCATCAGCCGGCCATTGGCCAGGTGCACCTGGTAGAAACTGGAGACAAAGTTCATGCGCGCTAATCTCCCCCCACGAAGACTAAGACCCTGTACAGCTTGTTGAGGATGTTGGGGCCAGGCGCGCGCAAGCAAGTGAGACCATCGTGTCCCAAATTCCCCTTCCAATTCGCAAAAAGCTGCCTTCGACGACCTGGCCATCCTGGCCGCGGGCTCCGAACATCTCAGGCTCCTGGGGACTGGAATTGCAGAGCCATGCAGAGCCTGGAGTGTTCGTTTTTTCAGCTATGCTTGCAGGTGCTGCACTTGCCGGACTTCGGTGAGGGTCACTTCCGCTGAGTTGATTTCAGCCGAATCTCGCTTGCTTCAAGCAGGACCTTCTGGCTTTGGCTGAGGGCCACACCATAGTCCGTGCATCGGACATCAGCTACCAGAACACAGGCCAACTACACCAATGCTAGAACATCTAGACGATAATTAATGTTAGGTAGCTGCACTTTCCAATGTAGTCATGTCTGGTTAGGGTGCTGGTGGGGGGCTGAGGGTCCTGGGACGCTGGGCTCAGGATGACTAAGGATAAGGCGAAGCTTGCCCCTGCTGCTAGCAGCTCAGCAGCTGAACCCAGGCACGAAGTAGTGTAAGCATGCGGGCTCGACAGCTTTGTGCCCGTGTCGAAGGAAATCTACGCCTGCCTTGCAGAACTCCGCCCGCACACGCGCGCACACACACACACACTCGCGCGGGCGGCCACCACCCACCCTCCGTTTTTCAGAAGCACTGCCGGGCCATGAGCAATGCTTCTTCCTCGCCGTCCGACACTCAGTCCTTCACTTCAGTGGTCCTCGGATCGGAAATCGTCCAATTGCACGGCTCCACAGTATCCCACAGAAAGCTTAACAGGGATATCCACGTTGCTCTAAGTTCAACACGAAAAAGGCAAGAGCCGACCCTGTCGGAAGCCCCAGGAGTCCTAAAATGTGCACGGCATATGGTGTGCCATGCGGAGGTTGTGTGTTGACAATGTTGTTTTCAGGTTGATTTGATTTGGGGCCTGCAAATTTAGCTTTTGGGGTCAATTCATGGTCGAGGCCTCAAGGCATAACTGAAGGCAGACACGGACCGGCCCTGAGACCGTGTAGCCGGGCCTCGATCTGGGGCAGTGTGCAGCCAGGCGTCTACTCCTGCACTGGCCGAATCCTGCTGTCATCAGCTGCCCGGCATCTGGCCCTGTTCACCGGCATCAGCGGGTTAACCTGTGGTCCAGCTGGGTCTCTCGACCAAACGAGCTTCGCATTCCGAATCGATACCCGGTTGCCGATGCTATCGACAGTTGACAATGGCAAACCAGCGTCTCATGCAACTCCTTTCTGCATGATGTTGCAGGCCACTTTCTTGCCTCAAAGCGCCGGTCTTTGCTAGTCTTTCAGCGCCTTCCCACCTTGAAACCTTGCAGTCCAAGGCAAAGGGAGGAGCGGGCGCGCGAGCCCTAAAGGCCCTGCAATACCCAACATTGAACTAAACTGAACGGCGACCGCGTTCAGCTGTAGCCCTCAGCCACATGATCTGCCGAGATGCCCCGGAAGCCCGCGTGGTGAAAACAAGATTGCGACAGTTCTGAGAGCCTCGCCATCGGACAAAGAAGGGCAAGATGGAGATCACAGCGCAGTAGGTGGCGCCGAACTGGACAGGTTCTTCGGGGTCTCGATCGCAGGATCTGCTGCAGTCTTTGAGTGACCTTTCTGGGCCTTCAGCTTGAACCAAAACTCTTCCCAGGCATTTTCCTTAGCTTTTCTCGCCTCAGCCGGAGGTTGGTCAAGCTTGTTACTGGTTCTCGTGCGCCGGGAGGTCAGTAATTTCTTGACAAGGGCTGGTGCGAGCTCGATCTCAGCCACCGGCTGCCTCTTCTGCCTCAGCACCACCTGCCCAGCCATCACAGTGTTTAAGCATCGCAGTCATTTGCACGGAATAGTGCAGTCTCGGAGTACCCGCAACCAGCTGCAGAGGCCCACGACTCTCTGCCTGGCATGAAGAACATGATGCCAAACTCGCGGTCGGCTGTAGTGGTTCACAGAACCTGGGACCGTCGAGTGTCTTATTTGATATCGTCCCAGCACTCAACACCACGAATAGGTCAACAACATGTTTTTTCCAGGCCTCGATGGGTGGCCCGGGCGTTCTAAGGGCTCCTTTCGCTTCCGGGCTCCCTGCAACCCGCAGTGAGCCAAGGGTGCGGCGTGCCAAGTCGAATGGTGTCTCCAAGAGGTCGCTCGAACATGAGGAAGGAGGGGCTTTGGACTGCCTCTTATGCCAGTTGAGCTCCGCCTAAGAAGAGCTAAGCAACTTAATACTTAATCATGTTCAAGCCCGGACATCATTCAGAACAGATGTAGAAATCTAGAGAGCGGAGCTTTTGTCTCGAGTCCGTCCGTCGAGCTCGTCCGGCTTGAGAAAACTCGCCTTGACTCCGTGTCAAATGCCACAGAGATCAGATGCGCTGGCGTAACCTAAACTAACATAAGTTCAAAGCGACCGCTCGGGCCCTCGGCAAAGATCATGCTCGCAATGAATGCCCGAGCATGCTCTGGTAAATCTATCAAACTGCATGCTGCCACGGATTGGGCAGTAGCACCAGCCCCCTCGTCAATTCCGCCAGGAAAAGTCTCAACGACCCTCGCTAGCAAAATCAAGCTGCACATCCAGTACCGGCACATCTGTAAGCTTGAACCGATGCGTTTCTCAAGGTCGAGGGGGCTTGGGTTGGCCTTCTAAAGAAACGTGACTGCTGATGAGCACAAGCCGTTCTCTTTTCTGTCTGCATCTAGCATGGCGTTTCCTTTTTCGCCGTGCCTTCGGTCAGGCGGGCTTGTGCTCAGCTGCTCTGCCCGAGCACTCAAGGAGGGCGCACAGCCCCAGGTGCAGGGCTCCTGCGCACTGTGGCTTTCTGCAAGTTCTGATGGGATCCGGTACGAGCAAGGAGGGGCACAGAATTTCCAAGCTGCAGAGTCACAGAGACGTCTTGGTGCATGGCGGCCAGGCCTCGATTTCGGCACCGCTTGTGAGCCGCTCACGCGGTCTCTGCGGCCATTCCTTCGCGCTAGCAGCGCTGAATCAAACGAAACAACAGCCGCCGCTTAAATCTCCGCAGCAACTGCAAAAACCACCAAAGTGAATGCAGGAAACCAAGTCATCACGTCGCTTACGGCTACAGCTTCATGCCAGACTTTCGGTCGCTCCTTCAGCATTCGCATCTGTGGTCGATGTGTCAGCTGGCTCGGCTGGCTCCTGGCTGCACCAATCGGCTCTCGCCCATGCATGAAAATGTCTGAAATTCACGTACATGACATGCTTCGATCATGCATGTGCAAAGCAGACCGAGTCGCGATGCGGTCAATGATCGCCCCTTGTATCCTTCCACAACTTCATGCCCCTGTGACTTAGGCGGAAGGCTTCCTCGGCGATTGGGTTGGCTTCGATGTGCTTGTCCTTGGGCTTGTCCTCAAAGGTGGAAGCGAAGCCCTCAACACAACACCACTGATTCGCTTGGGGCAATATTCAAGAGGTGGGTGAGGGAAAGGTGACCAATTGGCAGAAAAGGCTGTATGCATGCCACCTCTGGGCGCATCCATACTCAAACCTAGTCACAGTCCGCGTTTAGTCAAGCTCGTCTACGAGTCCAACAGCACACACCATCAGATTTCAAGCATGTGGTGGATGAAGGAGTGGCACGAGTAAAAGTTCGTTCCACGACAACGACAGAAAAAGCAGTGAGGGCATTCGCGCGGCAGTCAGCAGAACCGAGACCAGTGTGTCTCTGAGAACCCTGGCTTTGTGCTTCGTGTCGTGATGTCTCGTTTAAGCTATGGGGTGTGATGGTGTGTGATGGTGTGTGATGCTGTGTGATGGTGTGTGATGGTGTGTGATGGTGTGTGATGGTGTGTGTGTGTGTGTGATGCTGTGTGATGGTGTGTGATGGTGGGTGATGGTGGGTGATGGTGTGTGATGGTGTGTGATGGTGGGTGATGGTGGGTGATGGTGTGTGATGGTGTGTGTGTGTGTGATGGTGGGTGATGTTGGGTGATGGTGGGTGATGGTGGGTGATGGTGGGTGATGGTGGGTGATGGTGGGTGTGTGTGTGTGTTTGTGTTTGTGTTTGTGTTTGTGTTTGTGTTTGTGTGCGGGGTATGGTCGTGTATGTTACTACCCTGCGGCAGGTGGGAACGCATAGCGCT
>CAJNJA010100807.1:0-46624 GCA_905231915.1 Symbiodinium necroappetens
TCTCTCTCGCTCTCTCTCTCTCTTTTTTCTTCTTCTTCTTCGTCAAATTCGTCGGGGCTTGAGGAACGGGTCAGGTCCCCCGGAAACCAGGGCCCTGCAGGATTTCTTGGGCGTTGGAAGGACGTGTCGCTGGTTCTCCCTCCCTGTTGCCTGGTTTAGGGTTCAAAGTTTAGGAAACCCTAAACCCTAAACTTCCCCCACGATATCTAGACGCGAAGCACAGTCTACCAAGTGCGCAGGCAACACTATCCATTAAGTCCGGCGCCGGTGCGAAGCTGACGTTCCGCTGGGCCTGCACACTTAGTGGGCCACCTCAAGCCCGGAAGAATCGAGACCAAGGAGCAAACAGCGCGTTAACTTCCGCGACATTAAGGATGTGGGTGTTGAGAGTAGGCTTAGGCTTCGAGCCTGGGCTTTTGGGAGTTAGTTGTTGCTGGTTTCGGCATTCAATCTGAAAATGTGCCGGGCGAGGCTCTTGGCGCTTTTTTGCGGTTTTTAGGTGAAAACCTAACTCTAAGGCTGTTCATCGTCAGGGCTTAGGATTCAAGCAGCATCATTAGCACAACTTCCCCGGCTCGACATTCTCAATGATATGGGAATCGCCACTACAACCCTTGTGTCAGGGTTTAGGGTTCGGGTTGATTCAGTGTGCTCTGTTCCCCTTTCCTGAGCAACCGCCTTTAGAGGACCCAGTGTAAACCTTCAGCCTTTAGCAGTAGGGTTCGGAATGTAGAGGCCGCAAACAGCCAGCCTTAAATCTCAGAAACCCCTTTGCTAACCTTGCAAGAAAGCAAGACATCAACCTTCTTTTGCAAGCACCGATTGTGAAGTATTGGAAGCTAAGGCTTGGTGTCAAACCCGTTGTCTTCGATGGGGTGGCCTAGGACTTGTAATTGAGCGTTCAGGGCCGCTCAGGGCATCTACTGAAGGCTGGCAAGTCTTGGTGCATCGGGCTATATGGGACTCTCCAAAAATTAGGGGTACCTTATTTTGGGGTCCATCCGACTATTTAAAGGGATACTATATACTATATTCGGGTCCCCTATTTTCGGAAACCCCCATATAACCTCTGAATTGCAAGGCCTAGGCGGAATCCCTGGGTGCCTCATCTTCGTCTTCGTCGTCATCATCGTCCTCTGGCAAATCTGCGGCGTTCACATAGCCAGTACCTGGTAGGCTCAGGGCAACATCGCAGGATCTTCAACAGTCAGTGATGCACCTACTTTTTCTGCATCAAGACATGGGAAGTGACAGCAAGCAGAAGCAATCCTATGCCTAAACCAAGGATCCTTGAGCCCAAGGCCCAGCTGGTTGCGGAGCCTGGGAGCCTCTTGAAAATCTTGAGGAATGAGCTCCTTGTGCCCTGTTTGGGGCGGTAGGGGGGGGAGCCAGGGAAATCCCAAGTTTATGTGTGGCGGCATGTTTCCCCTAAGGCTCTAGGGACTCATATTTTTTTTAAGGCTTTTCGGGACAAAAGGCCATACTATATAAGGCTTTTGGTCTATTTTGAACCTTAAGGTTCTGCAAAGGGTATTCGAGCTAAGGGTACACCGGTACACCTGTCACTACAAAGTACTAGGTAATGACAGCCCTGAACTTTAAGCCCTAAGCCCTAAACCTCAAACTCTAAACCCTAAGCCCTAAACCTTAAACTCTAAACCCTATAAGCCCTAAGCCCTAAACCTTAATGACAGCCTGCCTGCTTCCCAAGCCTGCTGAGTGTATGGCCGAAATAGGTCCGAGCCCCGAAGCACACACCTCAAAACGTCCGAAATCAAAAAATCCTGAAGCCCTGCACCCAGGATGGATCTAGGCTCTTTTTTGGGCTGGAGAGTGTTTAATTCAGGACCCCTCAGAGTTCCTCTGAAGAAACCCCTTTGAAAGGGACCCTTCCGGTGCCTAAACCCGTTTTTGAACCTATAGGCTCTGATCTCGAAACCCGAACACCCCTAAACCCCCTCAAGAACCCTTTAAGCCTAAGGGCCCAAAGGACCTGATGATCATGTACTTGGGTTACGGATAGCAGTTTTTGTAGGTTAGTATTCAGAAGAGTACATGATTACTATAGGTACGTGGACCCTTAGGGGTAAGGTTTACGGCTGAAGCCTCTAAGACCGAAGGCCCCCTGAAACAAACGGAACCGAAGAATGCTGAGGGCTTAAGGCGCCGAGGCCATAGGGCTTTCTTCAAGGGCTTTTTAGGATTTACGGATTCTCCGGCTGCACTTAGGGCTTTAGGGCTTCTAGGGTTTATGGGGTGCTCCGGCTTTACTTAAGGCCCTACCCTAAGGGTCCAAGTACCTAATAATCATATACTCTTCTGAATACTAACCTACCAAAACTACTATCCGTAACCCAAGTACATGATTACTAGGTCCTTTGGACCCTTAGGGTTAGGGCTTTAGAACTTGAGGTTTAGAGCTTAGGGCCGGGCCTTTTCGCGGTGCAGAAGGCGAGGACGTCTCTGCTGGCATGTTGCTGTCCTGGATTTCGGGTTTAGGGTTTAGGGTTGAGGGTTTCGGTTTTTTTTGTAATAGGGTTTGGGGCTTATAAGGTCCGGAGACGGACTTCGGGGTTTGTGGCGTCTTTGTTTGAGGCTTAGTAGGGCTAGGATGAGTTGGTACCATGGCTCTCCAACTTCCGGCACAACATGCATTTCTTTGCAAGGGGTTTCAGGTTGAGGACGTCTTTCCTGTCAAGCGGTTTGGGTCTTAGGGTACAGGAACTTTGTTTAAGACGGGTTAAGGATCAGCTTGCGCCTCGGTTCGGTGTGGCTTGGGGGGGGTTCGAATGGCTGTTGCTGAATCGGCGCGCACTGTCCCTAAAGGCAATGTTGGTACCACATCTTTGTGCGCTGGTTTTCCGTGTGGAAAAGGAGGGTCATGTTGATCGCGATGGTGATGGTGATGCTGATGATGATGATTTTCAAGATGGTGGGCACTTGGGGGGGGCAGCGCACGGCTAAATCAAGGATCCTCGCATTTTGGTTTAAACCTGACATCTGGCACTTAAGGACAGCTTGGCAGTTTTTCGAGCTTAGGGCTTAAGGGTTCAGGGGGGTTTTTAGTTCAGTTTTCGGAAACTTGCATTTTGCAGGGTGTGCTTGTGAATGATCCGACGACCGAGTAGCCTGTGGATTTACATGGAGGTGATGCGAACTGATGGGTTTAGCATGTGGAGTTACATGGAGGTGATGCTACCAGAACAGACAAAAATGGATCAATTACAGGCATCTGCAGGCTACCTACCCGACGAGCATGTGTCATGGCGCGTTTCCCTTTGAGGGGTTCAGGCTTGAAGGGTTCTTTAGGTTCAACCAGAGAACCGGCAATCCAAACCACAGAGAATGAGAAAAGGCTGTGGCCCAACAGCTGAGCTGACGGCTGGGGCAAAGCTGACCATCCGCTGGACCTGCAGGGTTACCAACACAGAGTCCACGCCAGATCCTCATGTAAGCATCCGGAGGCTTCCGCAAAGAAAATGCTGTTGCCAGGATCATTTTTGTGGGTTCTTTGCGGCTACTCACACCTTTCGAAAAAAGGAGCTTGATCTGAACCATTCAGGAACTTGGTTCAGGTTACCATCAGGAAAAGATTATATGTACTATACATCCGCAGGACCGTAAACTAAATAAAGCTAAGTGCTAAAAAAAGAACGCAAAACAAGGAACCGGGGCTTGCCCGTTGTACTTTCTACGGAACTTTACCTGCTTGGGGATTTCATGTTGTGAATCCTGAAAAGGTCACTGAGGCCTCCGAATCATCGTCATCGTCCGGCAGCTCAGCTGTGCGAACATAGCCAGTGCCTGTTTCGAGGCACTACTACGCCCGAATGGATGCGTGAATGCCAAGGACTTACTATGTCGGTGCACGCGGCGCAAAGCCCCCTTTTCGATTACGAGGGCTTTCAATCTACTAAACCCTAAACCCTAAACCCATGAACAATGTGATTCCGTGGGGTGTCGTAGAACAGGAAACCGGATCGGCCTTTTCGTGGTGCGGACGGCGAAGGCGTTTCAGAGCTTCCCTGCACACCCTTAGTCCGCTGCAGTGGTTTGGTTTTGTTCCCTCTCGTTTGGGCTTCGAGTTAAGGGTTTTGGGTGTGCTGCCTGCAGCGATTCGGCTTTTACCGACCTGTCTACAGGCAAATAGATCTTTATATCTCCCTCTTGCCATCTGTCGCACTGTCTTTCTCGACTTCTGTGCATAAAGGCCGACGCCCCCAAGGGAATACTTCTCTGCGATGTTTGCCGTGGAGGAGGCGGAGGAGCAGTAGGAGGAGGAGGAGGAGGAGGAGGAGCAGGAGGGTCATGTTGATAACGATGGTGATGATGATGATGATGATGATGATTTTCAAGATGGTGGGCACTTGGGGGGGGGGGCAGCGCACCGCTAAATTAAGGATCCTCGCATTTCGGTTTAAGCCTGACATCTGGCACTTAAGGACAGCTTGGCAGTTTTTCGAGCTTGGGGCTTAAGGGTTCAGGGGGGTTTTAAGTTTAGGTTTCTTAAACTTGTATTTTGCAGGGTGTGCTTGTGAATGATCCGACGACCGAGGGCCTACTCAAGCTCACTACAGGTCCTGCTTCCTGGCGAACTGATGGGTTTAGCATGTGGAGTTACATGGAGGTGATGCTACCAGAACAGGCAAAAATGGATCAAGTACAGGCATCTGCAGGCTACCTACCCGACGAGCATGTGTCATGGCGCGTTTCCCTTTGAGGGGTTCAGGCTTGAAGGGTTCTTTAGGTTCAACCAGAGAACCGGCAATCCAAACCACAGAGAATGAGAAAAGGCTGTGGCCCAACAGCTGAGCTGACGGCTGGGGCAAAGCTGACCATCCGCTGGACCTGCAGGGTTGCCAACACAGAGTCCACGCCAGATCCTCATGTAAGCGTCCGGAGGCTTCCGCAAAGAAAATGCTGTTGCCAGGATCATTTTTGTGGGTTCTTTGCGGCAACTCACACCTTTCGAAAAAAGGAGCTTGATCTGAACCATTCAGGAACTTGGTTCAGGTTACCATCAGGAAAAGAATATATGTGCTATACACCCCCAGGACCGTAACCTGAATAAAGTTAAGTGCCCAACCAAGAACCCAAAAGAAGGAACCGGGGCTTCCCTGTTGTACTTACTACGGAACTTTACCTGCTTGGGGATTTCATTTTGTGGGTCCTGTGCAGGTCACTGAGGCCTCCGAATCATCGTCATCGTCCGGCAGCTCAGCTGTGCGAACATAGCCAGTGCCTGTTTCGAGGCACTACTACGCCCGAATGGACGCGCGAATGCCAAGGACAAAGGCCCCTTTTCGATTACGAGGGCTTTCAATCTACTAAAACCCTAAACCCTAGACTCTTAGTAGAAGCCTTAACAATGCGATTTCGGTGGGGTGTCGCAGCACTGCACCGGATCGGGCCTTTTCGTGGTGCAGATGGTGAAGGCGTTTCAGAGCTTCCCTGGACACCCTTAGTCCGGGGCAGTGGTTTGGTTTTGCTCCCTCTCGTTTGGGTTTCGAATTAAGTGCTTTGGGTGTGCTACCTGCAGCGATTCGGCTTATAAGCGAGGGGTATGCCAAACTGAGCTGGCTGTGTTTGCCGACCTGTCTACAGGCAAATAGATGTTTATATCTCCCTCTTGCCTTCTGTCGCCCTGTCTTTCTCGATTTCTGCGCATAAAGGCCGAGGCCCCCAAAGGCTTATTTCTCTGCGAGTTTGGCTGTGATCCGGGACGGAACGGCGTCGCATTGACTGCTGCACCCGCAGTCGACATAGCGCATGGCTTCGTCAGGTTTTTCTGCAAGGCCCGTCAGGCCTGTAGTAAGTGCGCGGTGTGAAGGACTGCGGGCGATGTCGGTCGGCTGCTCACTGCCGCGGTCGTCAAGGTTGTCCGAACTCCCTACCAATGTCTGCAGCAGATGTGTCTTGCAGACGGGTGTGCCCTTCTCAGGCCATGTAATGGGGACAGACAATGTGCTTTGCAATGCGCTCTTCATCTACATTGTTCCTTTTGCAGCTGTCAGACTCGTCACTCGCCAGCTGGCCAGCTCTTGGTGATCATATGTTCGAAACACTACGTAGTTTGTGGGCCTCACCTTAAGCTAAACCCTAAATGCAACGAAGTCTTCATGCTGACAACTCAGGCCCAAGCCGGTGCAAAAGTTACGTTCCGCGTGGCCTCTCCGAAAGAGTCAGGGTGCCATCAAGGCATTCTATGCAAACATGTACTTGCAATCTACCGCAAGATACGCGTGCTGTAGCAAAGCCCGTGCTTTCGAACAAACTATCTTAACGTGTCTTAACTAAACAATTCTGTGGTTGGAGACCTGCTTTCTTGTTGATTTGATCCTGTAACGGTGACCCAAGGCAAGCAGCCTGTTCAGACAGCTCTTCAGCACCTTCTGAATAATCCGATTTCAGACGTCATTTCATCCATCTGCATATCCATCTGCTGGCTATAGTCAGTTACAATCTTGCTGCATGACTATTGCGCAACTTCTTACAGTGTTACTAGCGAATCTTACGGTCAAAAGCCTGTCGCCTTGTGAGTTTCCCATGCACTTTGAACATGTAACAGTTGGCATCCCAAATGCGTCCCCTCTGAAGGCTAATATGCTGACCTTCATGGTCGGAATCGTGTCTTGGAGGGTATGTTTAGGGTTTACGGTATATTTTTCCCTCTCGCATGGCTGAGGATCTACGCCTGGGGTTTATAGGGTTTAGGGTTTTTAGGGTGTACGAAACAGGAACCCGAGGGAACGAGCTAGGCAATTTATTCAGGCCTTAATACTATATTGCACGTCTCATACAGTCGCCGTTTCCGATAACCAGAGAAAAAAACAGAAACCACCATGGGAGTTTCCTTTGGATGCCATTGCGCTCATGGACACAAGGATTAGCATTACCCAGAAAGCCCAATACCCCTTCATTCAGGAATATACCTTAAATCATCATATTAAGGCCCTTATAGTATTAAGGAAAATACCTTAAATCATCATATTAAGGCCCTTATAGTTTAAGGTATATATTCCTTAATTCAACTCCAATTCGTGCCGGATCTCCGGGATGTGCCTGAAAGTTAGGGTTTAGGGTTCAGGGCTTAGGGTTTAAGGCTTAGGGTATAGGGTTTAGGGCTTAGGGTTTAGGGTTCAAGGTTTAGGGTTTAGGGCTTAGGGTTTAGGGTTAGCCCTATTATAGGGCCCTATTCGAAGAAGCAGGAGAGGTCACAATAGAAAAAATCTAAACCCAAAGCCCCGTACCTTGAAACCTCAAACCTCTTGACCCACAACCTTCAAACCCATCAAACCCCAAACTGCAAGTTCTTCAACCGAAAACCCCAAACTCCCAGCCCATAATCCTAGACCTCAAGCCTATATATTGTATTGCGTATATCTTATATGCATCTAATTACATATGTTTACTGATTCTTTTCCAGGTATTCATGTACGTATCTGTTTTGTATTCAGATATCGCATCAGCCGAGAACTGAGGTTGACACCTCGGACTCGTCATCTTCGCCATCTGATGGCAGGTCGTTCGCGCGAACATAGCCGGTGCCTTCGAATCGAGGGGCGACGGATTCGTGTTTCTGGGTTTAGGGTTTAGGGGCTTAGTGGTTTGGGGTTTAGGGTCAAACTTTGGGGTGGGCGGGCTCGGTGTTCTAAGCGTTTTGGGGGGTCTTGGGGGGTTGGGGCTATGTCCGGAGATTCTTGGAAATTTGGATCCCTTTTCTGGGAAGTGCTTTCTCTTTGTCAGGGTCCTGCCATTCGGTGTCCGTTTCCGGCCATTTCAAGTGCTTTCTCTTTGTCAGGGTCCTGCCATTCGGTGTCCGTTTCCGGCCATGTCAGGGTCTCTTGGTTACCGATACTCCCCAAGTCGAGTCGGGACTTCGACACTTTTTCAGTTGTAGGGTTCTTCAATTTAGGGTACTCCGGCTGCTGTGGGAAAGATGTGGAAGAGAGCCGGGCCTTTGCATATGCCAGAAGTCCCCAGTCTCTACTAGGGCTCCAGTTACCTAAATAGTAGGTTACTGGGGTACATAATATATGGTTGGTAACCCACCATTTAGGTAACTGGAGCGGGTCCAACACCTACCTAAGCCCTAAGCCTAGGCCCTACAAAACCTTTGTCATCTGGTTTGCGGCGACTCAAGCAGGACAGAAACAAGAGGCACAGCCGAAGCTCACAGCCTTGAGATAGAAGCAGAAGTCATGTACGGATGCTATACCACCCTCTCGCTCTCCAATTCGGTCTGAGTCAAGACGACTATGATGTTGAGCGCAGTGCCCTGCATGGTGTTTCCAACGAGTCATTCATACAATTGAAGCTTATCGTCATTAGGGAAACCATTCCGGAGGCATGGTTGCCACGAGTCCGAAGGCTTCTAGTGTAAAGCCCTAATAAACCCTAAACCCCTAAATCCTAAACCCTAAACTCTTTTTTGCCCAGGGACTGCAATGCACTAAAACCCCTGAACCCTAAACCCAAAGAGTGCTGCCTAGACCTCAAAAGGTTCGACTGACTGCAAGCTGTCTCCACAGCAGCAGATGTGCAGTGCGTGTCTTGCTTTTTTTTTGCGGCGAAGTAAGCATTAAACTCAGCAAGCCATAAAAAATTTCAGATCCGGGGAAGCCAGCAGCCCAAAAAAAATCCTACACAGTACTAAGCCCACCATGCAACACTTGTAAGCGCGTTTGAATCCCCCAGAGCCCGAACATGGACTCTCATTCGCCCGTAAGACCTCAAAGCAAGCGGTTTAGGGTTTAGGGGTTTAGGGTTTAGGTTTTGTTTTAGGGCAAGCTGTGCATTTTTGCGGCCTTTCCGCGGCGCAGAGGGCGAGGCATTCTCTTCCAAGGCATCAACTTCCTCAGAGGTTGAGAGGGTGAGTGAAAGAGAGCGGGAAAAGGCTCAGAGTATGAAGGCTACACAGACAAAGACA
Source organism: Symbiodinium necroappetens (assembly GCA_905231915.1). Taxonomy (NCBI): domain Eukaryota; class Dinophyceae; order Suessiales; family Symbiodiniaceae; genus Symbiodinium; species Symbiodinium necroappetens. The sequence goes on from CAJNJA010100807.1 coordinate 8,930, forward strand.
GAGAGAGGGAGATGGCAAGAGAGGTAGAGACAATCAGAGCGAGAGAGCAAGAGAGAGACAGAGGGCGACAGGATAGGGACTGAGGTTCAGGGTGTGCTGCAGGGCAAAATGGTATCTGTTGGCCGCGTCGGGGCTCTCTGGGGTTAAGAGTCAACAATTGAAGCAGCTGTTCAGAATTCAGTTGCTGCATAGTAGAGGGTCTGACGACGCAGATGCTTTTTGGGCCTGGGTGCTATGTGCGATCAAGGAGCTCAGAAAGTAGTTTTTGCACATGATGGTCACAACCACAATAACCGCACGTAATATATTGATGGGGTCCTCCAACCCGAAACATAGACGAACTATAATCCGGCTTCAGCTTCTGTCGGAGGATCTGTGATAGCCACCGGCCTTTGATTGACATTTAGCCCGAAGCTCTGGTGGCCCTCGAAGCAGGGATGTTTATCAAAGAAGGGTCTAAGACGGCCTAACTAATTACGAATACTATTTTGGGGGTTCCTTATCAAAATTATAGTATAGTGGGCCCCCAAAACCTTATTCTAATTATTAAGGCCCGTCTATTATACTGGGTACTGCCCCCATACAGTAACAGTCTTTCACAGGACTACTAGAACCCTAAACCCTAAACCCTAACCCCTAAACCCTAGACCCTAAATACCTAACTTGTAAACAATTCTGAACTGCTACTCGGCGGAGGCAGTATCCAAGGTCTAGACAGTAAGCCCACCAGCTCTCGAGACCCATCACCCAATGAGACTCCCTGGTTCTTAGTAGGGAATGGGGGAATGGATCCCTATGATAGTCCCTTAAGGTCCCCTATAGTACTCCAAATAACCCATTCCCCCATTCCTTACTAAGAACCAGTCAGGAGAAGCCTGGCATTGCCTCAGGGAGTAACACCGAGACCGCATCTCTGTAGCTATGGATTGGTGAACAAACGAATGAATAAACAGCCAACTACATACACAAGGGCAGATGCATGCACAAAAGAGTGTATCTAAACATACAGACTAGTACACACACACACACACATATATATATACGCATCACACACACATATGCAGATCGACTAGGCAGACAGACAGACAGATAGATAGATAGATAGACAGATAGATAGGTAGATAGATAGACAGACAGCCAGATAGATGGGTAGGTAGATACATGCCTACAGACATACGTACAGCGCATGACAGCGAGAGAGAAACATAAACAACTGCATGTACTGTACTGTATGGATACACAGATTCTCATGTATGTATGGCATATGTGTGTATGTATGTAAGTGTGTCCGTCCGTCTGTCAGTCCGTCCGTCCGTCTGTATGTGTGTGCACGCACATCGAAACATGCACGTGTTTATGTGTCTCTTGACCCTACGCCCCTAAGCCTCTAAACCTCTAAAGCCTGAAACGCTGAAACCCTGCACGCCCTTCACTTCACCCTGAAACCCTGTGCACCCCAAACCCTGAAACCCTCAACTACACATCAAGCCCTAAACCCTAAACCCTAAGCCACAACTGTGGGTTCTTAGAGCTTTGAGGGCCAAGCCGGCGAGAAGTGGACGAGTCTCTCCTGTCGATGGTCTCAAGGGAAAGTGTGGGGCTTGAAGGGTCTACATCTCAAACGGCTCTATCTGAAATCCTCAACCCTAAACCCTAACTCCTCTCCATCTTAACCCGAAGTCCCACACACATACCTGCAGCTCCCAGGTTTCTTTTGCGTGTTGAAGCGAGTTAGTTCAGTTAAGGCTCATCTAAATGGCTCTCAAGGGACGTGCTTCAATGCAGGCCTAAGCCGTAGGCTGCAGGGTTTAGGGTCTATAGGATATTAATATAAAGGCCTTTAATAAGAAGAATAGGTTTTGGAGCTCCTTGATAGTGTAGATATATTAAAGGAAACTACAGATGGGGAGTTTAGGGTATATAGGGCTTCTATAAGGCTTCTATAGGGTGTATAGACCTTCTATAAGGCTTCTATAACGGTAACTACCCACCTGAAGATGTCCTAGACTATAATAACGAACCCTAAGCCTAAGCAATAATATTGGTAATTACTTCGACTTCTAGATTACGTTTTGCAGGAATTCGCACTTTAGGCTAGGGGTCCGCAGTTGAGCGTTTGCTGCACAAGCCAAGAAGATTTCTCAAGCGAAACATGTGAACCCAGAGCCCTGTACCATGAATTTCTCAAGTTTTGAGGATAGGCTAAACCCTAAACCCAAAACCCTAAAGAACCCCAAACCCAAGACCCTTTTCCACAGGCTTGAACTGAGCTCGTCCGGCCAAGACCCAAAACCCCAAACCCTAATCCCTAAACCCCAAACCCGAAAGAACCCTAAACCCAAAACCCTAAACCCTAATCCCTAACCCCAAAACCCCAAACCCTAAAGAACCCTAAACCCTCATCCCCCAAAGCCCACCTCGTCCTCCTCATCCGAGGGTAGGTCCGAGGCATCGACAAATCCCGTGCCTTCAACGAAGGTACGTTGGAGACGACACTCAGAACTACCCAGAGGCTCCTTAGTAGTTCCTTTTTGGGAGTACCTTATAGGATTCTAAATATGAACCATAAAAAGGAACTACTTAGGAGCCTATGGGTATTTTACACTACCAAGACCTACTTGCTTGTAGGGTCCCCATAAATTCCATATTAGGGTTTATGATAAGAAAAAAAAGGTAGGTTTTGGTAGGCAGGTTACGGAAAGAACATGAGGGCATAGCAAAGGCCTTCCATGATCGGCTTAATGCCAAAGCCCTTGAGAACCCAGCCCCTTTCGAATTGGATTCCAGATAGGGTTTCGGGTTTTTTTGCCTCCCACCTTGCTAGGACGAGCCCGCATTGCAGGGTACAATAGGGTTTAATTTGGGTTTAGGGTTTAGGGTTTAGAGTTTAGGGTTTAGAGTTTAGGGTTTAGGGTTAATGAAAAAGGGCGTCGGAGGCTAGAGAAATCAAGATCTTTCATGGCATGATGACCCAGGAGCCCTGGCAAAGGCAATTCCGCCTTCCAAGATTAAGACTTTCTGAAATGTGTCCGAAAACATAACCACATATATATATATAATCATATATATATATATATATGTATGTATATGTATATGGACCCTAAACCGCCCTAACCCAAAAACAAAAAAAACTAAACCCCCCTTAACCCTAAACCCTGAAGTAGGCTTTGTGCCTGCAAGGAAAACCAAAAAAAACTCTGGCCTTTCCGAGGAGCAGAAGTCGGCTTCTCCTCGCCCAAAGCATCAACTTCCTCATGTTGGGGGTTTAGGGTTTAGGGTCTTAGGGTTTTAGGGCTGAGGGTTTAGGGTTTACGGCTTAGGGCCCAAAGCCTATAAAGCCTAAACCGCTGCAGTTTAGGGACGGCACTTAGGGTCCATGTACTCAAACAGTATATACTTAGCCATAGAGTGCCTATATAGGGACGACATTGATGTCGAAGTATATGCTATAATTATCACTACATGGGCCCTGGGAACAGGCAAAAGAAGACATAAACAACGGCACTCACCCTCAGATACTCCAGGCGAGGCATATGGCCTGAGGTCTGCTGAGTGAAGCCAACACCACAACAGAAAGAACACCTAGAAAAAGTAAACATATATTGGTAAGTTTGGGGTTTCGGGTAAGTTACCTCTTCTGAAGACCAAAGGAGCGGAACCGCAACATGTCCTAATGGCCTAGATACCTAGGCGATAGGAGTTGTGCGGAGTTGGGCTCTTACAGGCTGGCTAGGCCAGGCCTCTTGGGAAGCGGACGACTGAAGCGCGTAACTACCAGCGCAGAAAGGGAAACCCAAGCTCCATGGAATTCCTCGCCGTGGCGGTTTGGGATCTGTCTAGGAAGAGAGGGTCTCGAGAAGTGCTCACGGAGTGCGTGCAGTCACCATCTGGCATGTGGTCAGCCCTTTTTCCACAGAACCCTAAACCCAGTACCAAGTGCGGCACTGGTGAAAAGCTGACGTTTCTCTGGTCCTGGAGGTAGGAGGGTTGAGGGTTGCGGCTCCGAAGCTCTAAACTCAAAACCCTAAGCCCTGAGCCTGAGGACAGTCCCACACATCGACAGGGAGAGATCACTCAGGAATTACACCAGCTCTTTGGGCAGAAAAGCATGACTGGGTTGTGACCTCAGGGCTTTCAAGATATTTAAGAATAGGTATAGAAAGCTACTCATGAATAGGCACCTCTGAAGACCAGGCAGGAACTCTCAAACGACATGCAGATTCTATGAACTAGATGATAGAGCGTTGCACCTTGCATTCAAGATTTTAGAGCAAGGATGAGGGTGACAAAGAAGATCCCAACGAGGACGAGGACGAGGACGACAACGTGTTCATAACCATAAACAACAACAGCGTGGTGGTGGTGGTGGTGGTGGTGGTGGTGTGGTGGTGGTTCAAAGCCATCATCAGCATCATCATGATCATGATCATGAGATTGTGTCATGATCGTGATTTTCAGCATCGTCATCATTCGTCGCCTTGTGCTATGCATACCCTTGGTTGCGCGGCTTTCCGGCGACAACAAGGCTCTCCGAACTCCCTTTGCCCTCAGCCCCGTTCCTCAAGTCAGGACAGGAACGACCGGAAACCCTCACTATACCCCAAACCCTAAACCCCAAAACCCTAAACCCCAAACCCTAAACTAAACCCCAAACACTAAACCCGAAACCGGAAACCCGGTCTTCCGAGTCGTCGTCCGGTATGTCGGTGGTTCTCACGTAGCCCGTGCCTGCGGCTTGGGGTTTTTGTTTGACTTAGGGGCTTGGGGGTTTCGGGTTGAGGGTTTACGGTGCTTGGAATTTTCGGGGCTGAGGTGTTTAGGATTTTCGGGTGGTTTCGGGAGTTTGGACTGGCAGAGGTCCATGGTTGGAGCTTTAGACTTCCAGCAAGGTAAGAACTTCCTTCTGCTAGTGGCGTGCGTGGGGCTTTTGAAAGCTGTATATGCTCCTCCGGGAGTTGGAGGAATACTTGGCTTCAGGGTGTTCAGCTTCATGGGTTTCAACGGAGGGGCCGTTGTAACAAGATGGGCTCTGCCCCAAAACTCCGAGTAAACCGGAAACCCCACACACTCCATGTAAATCCTAAACCTTCAAGGTGACCATAAATCCACTGAACAATCTAATGTTTCAGTGTGTGTCGACTACCCTTTTTGAACCCAGACTCTGCCAATCAGCTGGGAAGCAGAAACCCCAAACCCTAAAGGCCTGTCCCTGGGGGTTTCCCGGGAACTACCTCGGAGGGTTGGATTTCAGAGCTGAATTTGAAACTTGGGTCAAGGTGGGGGACATGATGACGACATGATGATGCTGTGATGATGATGGCGACATGATACTGATGATGATGGCTGTAATGATGCTGATAATGATGCTGATGGTGGTGAGATGGTGCTGATGATGACGATGATGATGATGCTAATGATGGTCCTGATGACGCGATGTCGTCATGTTGAAGACGACGGTGCCAATCTGTGCAAACTGTCGGGATTCAGCGATTTAACTGAGGTGTACGAAGTGCTGCAAATACAATCTAATTCGCCACCCTGCTGTGAATCCTGCATGAAACACAGGGTTTTTGTGATGTAGTGAAGTACTACTTCACACTTGCACAAGACAAACCCCCGAGTTTGTTCATGCTTTGTTTCAGACCTCAACAAGAAAAACCCAGAACTCTGAACGGAAACACAACAAAAGCCGCGACTATCGGGATTCTGTGTGGTGTATCGAGGTGTGGGAACAGCTGCAATTACCAGCGAATTCGCTCGCCTGTTGCAAGTTCGCCATGAAACAAAGGACTTTCGTGATGTTTTCAATCATGACCCCGCACTCGCACAAGACAAAACCTCCAGTTTTTGCATGTTTTCGTCGTCCTACCGATGCCAAAACCTTGCTTTGTAACATCTGCGCGCGCATACTGCCAAGCTGGAAGTACGCACGAAGACAACATGTTCCGACTAATGTGGCTCTGTTGCGTAAGTGCGACATCCTCGGTAATTGCTCTGCTTGCGAGCTCTTGCAAGAACTTCTTCTGTTATACTTCCCCATGGTCTCCGAGAAACCCCCAGAAACTCGCCACCAAAGCCCTACGTCCTAAATTTTAAAGGCCCTACAAACGACAGAAGCCAGTGGTCCATCCGAGCAAAGAAGCCCGGCCTTTCCGCGGTGCCGATGGTGATGCTGCCTGGCCCTTCGCGTTGCTGCCCTTGCTGGCTTAGCGCTTGGGGCCCACAGGGCGGCTGAGGCTTTAAAGTTTAAGGGCTTAGGGTTTAGGGATTATTGTGTTTTGGGTTTTTGTCCTTGCTTTAATGCTTAAAGGGTTTAGGGTTTAGGGGCTTTGTGTTTAGGGTTTTTTCTCCCTCCTACTTTGCGGGGACGAGCCCGCATTGCAGGGTACCTTCAGAACTGTGGCGCCTGCACAGCAAACCTCATTCAGGTTACAACTGCACTCAGTCATCCACCAATTTAGGTGATACAGGCCCAGAGAGCAGTTACACGGCATCCAACCTCATGGGCCCATGGGCAAACAGTTTCTACACCCGTGAGTCGACCTCAGAACATGTTCAAGAGTCAGGCACTGATCCGACTCACAGAGGCTTCAATGCACAACCATCTCAAAAGTGTAGGGTATAGGGTTTAGGGTTTAGGTTTTAGGGTTTAGGGTTTAGGGGGTTTAGGGTTTAGGGTTTAGGGGTTTTTTTCCCCTCCTACCTAGCAAGGACGAGCCCGCGTTGCAGGGTATGTTCGGGACTGTGGCAGATGCACAGCGGAAATTAGCGACTCACCACCACTGACTCCAATTGGGGTCAGACAGCTTCACCACCATAACAGACTCAGTACTCAAACTTCCCCAGAGCCATAAAGCGTTCGACAAGCAGAGAAAACAGCAACCACCAAAGTTGCCCGAGCTGTCAGTAGCGAAAGTCTCACGAACGCCGTCTGCGACTGGTTTCTGTTAAAGACAGTCACAATCCTCGCAGCGCAGCTTCCATCAAGGTCTGCGCACTCCTTCCGACCAAAACTGGAGGATATTGTTCATCTACAGAAGCAGCATGCTGAACCAGGGCAGCTGGTCAGCATGATGCTGAAAAGCTGGTGCCAAAACCCCTAACTCACAATTCAGCCTAGCAGTAGCCGAGAAAGGATAACGAACCCTAAACCCTAAACCTTAAACCCTGAAACCCAAACCCTTAAACCCTGAACCCTAAACCCGAAAGCTCCGAAAACCCGTGGGTTTCAGGCTGAGTCTAGGATTGCGGAGCCCCGCATCCGACTTGTCGGTGCTTTCAGAGCGACATCAGACAGAAGGCACAATGGCCTTGCAAAGAAACAGCCAATCGTAATCCTAAGCCAGAGCAGCCGTAACTAGGCCTAACAGGCAAAATCTGAAGCCCAAAAAGCAAAATCTTAAGCTCAAGAATGCCCAAACCCCACACATGTGAAGATTTTAAACTACACGACCAACACAATCGAAAGCCCTGAAATCAAAGGCCGCGGCAGGCGCGAAGGTGACTTTCCGCTCGGCCTCCCACCATTTCTCGCAACATGGCTCAAGCAGGAAACAACCGAAACGAAAGCAGTTTTGGCTGCTGGGTAGGAAGGATTACTTGTGCTTCATCAATGCATCAAGGCTTTGTAAAGCTACGGCTTAGGGTGTAGGGAGCGTACAACAGAAATGTTCACAGGCTTTATGGTTTCAGGAGAGGTCATGCACGACAAAGCGTCTTTGAGTACATACAGACATATGCATATGAATGTACAGAAAATGGATGCAGATATAGGGGTATAGGGGATAGCAATAGATATAGATGTAATTGAAAGCATGTGAAAAATTACACACAAATATGTGCACATGTATGTGGACGCACGACGCCCTCAAGGGCAACACGGCTTGGAAGCTTCTTTCCTCCTGACAACAAGCTTAACAAGAAGCAGGACGTGCTTCACAGCTGTACAACCGAATGCACGCAAGGCGCCCCGTCTTGCTTAGGATGGCTTGGGTTTAAAGCAATAAATGCCAAACCAGCTGCCCTGGGTATCAAGCCTCCGAGTCATCGTCGTCATCGTCGTCGGGTAGTGCAGCTACACGAACATAGCCAGTGCCTTGCACAGATGAAACTTGCCAGAGGTTCTGTTTACGGCAGCTGTTTCCAACGAAGCGTGCTGCAGGTATTAGCCGGGAACCAGAATTCCAAACTGAACACTTTCGGCATGGCCTTTCCGCGGCGCTGATGGCGAGGATGTTTTGCCCGCATCTTCGACCTCCTTCGCCCAAAAGAGATTGAGTGTATATAGAACTTAATGGAACACCGGTGCTTCTTGATGCGTCGGCTGACCTATCAAGGGATCTGCCAAATCTACCCGTACAAGGCATGAGCTGCACCACGGAAACACTGAGAGCCCAGCTGGCGAAAAGTGGACGGCACGGTCTTCCTGGCTGCATATTGTCGCTCGGAACAAGTTGCTGCGCAACCACAGCCATGCCAGTAGAGTCATTGTTTACATGACATCGTACAGACAGAAGGACAAGCTCCTCACGAAGCATGCCCAAATCCAAAATCCTGCTCGCAATGGTTCATAACCACCCTGACACAATGTGCCATGCTTCAGTATCTCTCCACGTGCATGAAAATTAGTTACACCACACTCTTCAGTTAAAGAGCTTCGGGACAAGATGAAGAGGAAGACTAGGGCCCAAGCCTTTACACGAGAATTGCCGTGCTGAACCTAACCACGGTTGTCGCGGAGAAAGGGGCCATCAACGCCCCCTGAACCCCTTCTTCAGCGCGAACTGAGGTGCCGGCAAACGCACAGAGAAACCCTAAACCTTGTAAACCCCAATACACCCCGCCTGCTCATCTTCATCCTCATCTGATGGAAGGTCGGACGTCTGCACGAAACCAGTGCCTTCCCCCAGGCGTTACGTAGACTGAAGGTTCCCTTCTAAGGGAACACTTCTATTTTCATCTCCGAGAGCCCTAAACACCCCTAAACCGAAGCCCTAAAGAGTGTGAAAGGAACCATGATCGTTCCATTTGACGGAACTCTTTTTTGAGCAGGGACTGCAATGCACTTTTTTCACAAGGGACTCGACTGCTGCCCTTACTGCCCAGCTTGACCCACAAGACAGTACTCATGACTGCAATGCACTAAGCCCTGAATCCTTTAACTCTAAAGCCCGAGTTCCAAAGCCTAAAGAGTGTGTCTGAGGCTGCAGGGTTGAGTTTAGAGCTTGGCACACCACAAAAAAGGCTCCGGGGACGAGGCTGTGCGGCATAATCCAAACCCTAAACCCTAAACCCCTAAACCCTCAACCCTAAACCCTCAACCCTAAACCCTTAACAGTTCATCATGGGATCTCCTGCTGCGCGGACTCCGAAAAGAGGACCTATGTGGCTCATGTCACGTATCATCACTGCAGAGCGGTGTCCCTCAAGTTCACAGCCCTATCTTGGTCCATCCCTAAGCCTTGCCCACAAAAAAAAACAAACTTACGTCAAAGGTTTGGGACTCAGGGGCTCGACCTAAGAGTCGTCACCCTTTACCGCCCAAACCCCTACACCCGAAGGGATGTTGGAGTCATGCATGATTTCGTACTAAAGCTCAAAGCCGCAAACCAGAGTTCTTTTAGCTCTCACCCTGGCCTTTCCGAGGAGCTGCATTTGACCTGTCCTCCTGCAGGGCATCGACTTCCTGAGATGTGGGCTAATAGATGCTAATAGGCTTTCCTAAGCCCCCAAAGCAGATAAAATCACGGGCCAACACACAACAAGGGCAAGTTACTCTGCATGCTTTCGGGGCGAAGGTAGGGTTGGTTTTAGGTTCTTTCCAACAATTTTTTCCATTCGCCTAGGTCAGCGTCAGCAACTGCAGATTCGGAGGAGCCAGCTCGCCAAGGCCAACCAAACGTCACAGACTCCTAACCTAGAGAACCCAATACCCCTTAATTAAGGAATATACCGTGCATCATAATATTCAGGCCCTTATCATTTAAGGCATATTCCTTAATTAAGGGGTATTGGGTCTGGGAACCTAGCCACCCCACGACCGTTAGGGACCACGGCTACCTCCTCAAGATCTGCAGAATCCGAGCCCAGACGGTGCAGGGCAAAACTGCAGTCCAGACTCAACGAACATCAGCAACAAAATGCCCTACAGTCAACCCTAAACCCTAGTGGCCCTAGTACAGTAGTCTAACAGTAAAGCTCAAAAGCCGTGAATGTACTAAGATCACCTCGTTGTCTTGGTGATGAAGGCTCTGGATATGTAGACAGCCTACCTCTACTACAGTCTCCATTGTAGTTCCTTTTTGGGGTTACCTTTTAGGATCCTTACTAGAGATTTGGTTAAACCAAAAAAAGGAACTACAATGGAGACTATGGGTAGTATTGCAGCGGCCTGAGTCTTCTAGGCTTCGGGAGTTTGAGGGGTGCAGTTATACCTCCTATCAAATGCTCTTTTACGAAAGCTCACTCACAACTTGGGTGCACAGAGGCCGGGGCCGGCGAAAAGGTGACGTTTCGCGGGGCCTGCAAGGGGTTTGAGACTGAAGGTGTATAGGGTTTAAGGACGCATAATGTTTAGGGTTCAAGGTATAGGATTTAGGGTTTAAGGTTTTGGGTTTATGTTTTAATGTTTAAAGTTTAGGGTTTGGCCATTCGTTTGAAGTTTCATGCCAACACCGAACCATTTTTGTACCATAACTCACCTACACGTCCCCGGAGTATGGGTACCTGGGCTTACAGACTGGGAAAAGTTGAAGCACAGTCAGCCTCCTAGTACGGGTTGCGATTTAGGCTGCAAGGCTTCAAGTTGGGATGTCGGAGCTGGAAGGACTACAGCCCCTGGTGAATGAAGTAGCCTACCTGGACTGTGATGGCCTGCTCCCGAATCATCTCCTATCTGTCCTCTCCCATAGACTCTGAAGTCTGTCAGCCGGCGTGGGCCCGGGCATCCAAAATCGTGATCCCTCCGGCCTATGTAACCCCGCAAGAAAAACAAATTCTGGTAGGTCACAGTATACCCTAAAGCCCCAAACCCTAAACCCAGTTCAAACGTCTATATCCCACACCCTCGAACACCAAACGCAAGCCCTAAACTCTGGACACACACCTAAAATGTCTACGAAACGCTGACACCGTCGACCTCCGAATCTTCGTCGTCGTCATCTTCTGGCAGATCGGCGGTGTTCACATAACCAGTACCTGAAGCAGATTCAGGGGGTTTCATAAGGGCTATGTAACGGCCATGTATGAGCCAGTTACTATCAGGATTACCAAAGCTAGGATGCCCAAAGATGGGTTGCCATAAGGATTACTGCAAGCCTTCAGGATGAGGGTTACGGCAGGGGAATCAAAGCTTGGGTTTCGTTTGCAGGCTTCAGGTTCAGAGTGTAGGGGTTTAGGGTTTCGGCTCCAACAGTGGCTTCCAGGAAACGGGTCTTGCTACTCGGACATCAGGAGCACAGGCAGAACATGTCAGGCAGCCCAACCGGCTAAGCAAACATACAGTAGCAGCCCAGGCTAAGAAATATAAAGCACAGCAGAATAACTGCAGTCAGTAAAAACAAATGGCCGGCATGTGCTCGGGGGATTCAGACTTGAGGCAGATTTGTTTAGAATTTCTTTCCATGCGAGAGGGGCCAAAAGAACCCCATACGGCAATCTTCTTCAATTATGGATGCTTCACAGCTCAGGGTAGGAGTTCATGAGCCCATCCACGAGAACTCGACTCGATGACCGCGCTTAACCCCACGGCGGGCCTTTGCGCGGCGCAGAGGGCGATGACGTCTGGGCTGGTACCTTGCTTCCCTTGGCGCCCAAGGGCTCGTTCCAGAGATCTCTATGTTTTGGGAGTACCATCAATTGGTTCCTATTCTAGGGCTGCTGGCTGTAGGGATTACATACAGGCCTGATGCCTTATAGGTTCAGGGTCTCAAAGCCTTTCCTGTCTGAGCGCGGCACCCGCAAGCCCTGGTTACAAACTATACGCCTACCCACTTGTAAGTTATACTTTACCGTGGACTGCAGCTCACTTGCTGTGCACTGCCACGAAGAAGCATAAAAGATATAAGTGGCTGAACGGAGTCGCATTCCTAATTCGGGGCCCTAGGTCCTGTTCTGAAACCTATGCTCAGCTTTAGTCCTGTAGGGCACCTCTTACTCTGGCAATCTACGGTGTGAGCCGGTATGTGTGCAGGGTGCCCGTTGTTATTTGGAGCAACCCCCCCAAGCAAAAAGCAAGCGCATGCTCGAGCAACAGAGGCGTCGGCAGGTGCAAAGCTTACCGTCCGCTGTGCCTGCCAGAAAAGGTCTTGGCACATCCACTGTCGGTGAAGCTTCAATTACGGTTTGGGAAATGCTTTCAGCTGCCCACATCTTGGTCTACATGTCGGCATCCACAATAGCCGGCCAGGCTCTTCGGACCAGAGGATTGACAAACGGGTATTTGTGGGAAGCTGGCTTTCTGCAAGTGGAATTTCTGAGCCTTGTGTACCTAGACCCCGAAGAACCTACCTTGTTAAGGACCTATATAAGGAAATCATAATCGGGAACCCTAAAAAGGTAGGCTATTTGTGGTAAAGGTATAGTCTATAGACAGAGCCATATGTGGCCATTCTTATCTTGTGGGTTTCGGGCTGTGGAGTCTAGGGCATAGCGATGCGCTGACGACGGCTTCATGCTCTGCCAAGACATGTGCAGAAACTGTGGAAGTTTTTTGTTAAAGGAAAGATCTAGGAAAGGCCCCTTAGGGTTGAGGGTCTCCGTCTTTGACGAACTGATCTGCCTTGGACAAGCATGCAGCAACTCGGGGTTTCCATTAAAATGGTGGAAGGCAACGAACTTTAGGTGGGGAGGTCGTAGAAAGTACAGTGGGTCGAGGGCTTAGGGTTTAGGGGTTTAGGGTTTGTACCGGTTTAGGGGCTAGGGTTTAGCGGCGTAGGGCTTAGGCTAATGAGCGGCTAATGTTGAGTTGAATGGGGTGGCGGTGCAAAAATTTCAAAAGCACCCCGCGGCCAGTCGCGGCCTCGGAATCATCATCGTCGTCCGGCAAGTCGACTGTCCGAACATAGCCAGTGCCTCTTGTGAACTGCAGCCCTAAACCTTAAACTCCCACGGTAGAAGGCAGAAAGCTGGAACATCACTGTCCTCGTGCCCTTAAGGTACAGCATAGGGAATCCAAGCACAAATCATCGTTCCAACTTTCTGAGATTCACTTTAAAACCCCAAAAGGTAATTCTGCCTCCCGTAGCCTGGGGATCATCTCTCAATCATCGCACAATGACAATACCCTGAGGTCTGCGACCCCTGTCGAAGGATCCGACATATCCGAAACGGATGCAGGTTTAGGGTTTAGGCTTTAGGGTTTAGGGATGTGTCAACATTAGTCTTCAAATGCCCCCAACGGTCTTTAGACAGGTCGGCACTGGATTCATGCATGCTGCCTTTGCGCGGAGCAGATGGCGAAGACGTTTCGTCATTAGCCTGGGAATCCGGAGCAGCGAAACTAGGCGGGCAAATCTCAGGCTATTTCCATCGGCACAGATGCACATTTTCACAAAGTTTGTATGCTTTCGGCCCACTAACCACGCATCTACCATGCCTCGATCAACGATCAAACAGCCAAAATGATGGAACAGTCAACTCTCAGGCTGCGACCACTGCAAAAGAGACACTTCGCTGGGCCTCCGAGATTATAGGATCACAGGGAGTTCTGGGGCAGACGGTCCAGTGTAGCGGCGAACATGCTAAGGATAGGGAAACCACCCTAAAATCTAAAATCCTAAAACCCTAAACCCTATATCCTAAAACCTAAACCCTAGACCCTAAACCCTAAAACCCTAAACCCAAAACCCTAAATCCTAAGCCCTAATAAACCCTAAACCGGCACTTTGGAGCCCTGAACTCCCGGGGTTCCGTTTGAGGTTTCGGGCTCTGTCTGGTCTGTTGCTACGGTACCACGGTTTAGGGTTTAGGGCCTAGGGTTTAGGGTTTAAGGTTTAGGGTTTAGGATTAAGGGTTTAGGGTTTGGGGTTTAGGGCTTAGGGTTTAGGGTTCAGGGCTTAGGGTTTAGGGGTGGTGGGTCTGTGGGGTGTTCTAAGAACTGCACAAGAACATGTCAACTGTTTGGGGTTTTAGGTTCTAAAATTGGGTTTAGGGTTTAGGGCTTTAGGGGTATGTTTGCAGACTTTTTTTGTGGGTTTGGAATGATTGGGTGCGACTGGCCTCCTGAAAAAGGATGCAAAGGGTCCGGGACCTGGGGTGAGGCCCTCCAAGATCAACCCAACAGACTTCTGAAACATCAGACCGCAAATCGCCCCAAACTCCTATGGTAACCGTACATCTGACCATAAAGCCATAAAGCCAGAACATGCCTCATCATCTTCGTCGCAGTCATCTGGCAAGTCGGCTGTGTGAACGTAGCCGGTGCCTGCAAGTGGCTAGGCTTTGCGTTGCCAGTACTACCGTGGGGTTCCTAAACTACAACTAGAGCCTTGTATACAAAACCCCAGTCCAATTACTGAGGCCTCCATATAACCTGATCGAGTTGCACAGGCATCCGGCACACTTCTAAACTCTAAACGTGCAAACCCCATACCCCTGTTCCAACCAGAGGTTGGTTATCCTCACCAATAATATTGTGATAATTCATCATTAATAATAATAGCAATAATAATGATATTAATAATAATATTAATAAAATAATAAAGATAGCAATAATAAAAATCCCGGCCCTGGTTCCGAAAGAAAAGTTGAGGCCCTTTTGCCAGAGTCACAGAGCGAGTCAGCGAGTGTAGTAGCACTGGGACCCGCCCCCTCCATAGTCAATCCCCCGCTCTGCGTGGAACTGAAAGGAGCGGAGAGGAGGGGGTGATTAAACTGAAGTCAACAAAATATACCCTAAACCTTAAACCCTAAACCCTGTGGGCATATGTTTACAACTTTAATGCTGCAACCTGGCCTTTCCGCGGCGCGGAAGGCGAAGTGTTCTCGCGCAATTCGTCGACTTCCTCAAGTAGGCTTCAAGTTTTATAGGTCCCCTAAGCCCTACCCAGAGAACCCAATAACCCCTAATTAAGGAATATACCTCAAATCATAATAGTAAGGCCCATACTATAATTTAAGGTATATTCCTGAATTGAGGTTTAGTGGGTTCTCTGGGTAAGCCCTAGCTACACCAGCTTGGGTGTGATTCGTTTGGGATTTAAAGGTCCGAACGTCCGAGAGCTTCGGCCGGTTACAAAATGAATCCTTGTTTGACAAAATCTGGACAAAGGATCTCGGAGCAAGGGTTGAGGGCTTATAGGGTTTAGTGCTCAGGGTTTAGGGTTTAGGGCTCAGGGCTTTGGAGTTTGAGGGTGCAGAGGTTTCAGGTTTATGGTTGAGGGCTCAGGGTTTAGGGTTTAGGATTGAGGGCTCAGTGCTATAAGGACTTTTGATTTGAGCTGGTCCTGCTAAAAAGCAGCAGGAGCGAGACGAGATTGGCAAGAGACCCCCCAAAAGTACCCTTAAATCTATTAAGGTTCAGGATTTCGACTAGGGTTTGGGGTTTAAGGTTCAGGGTTCTGAAGGGCGAGGGGGTGTCATGCTCCTGATGAAGAGGATCAGTCACAGCGAAGTGAGGGGGGGGGGGGGCGGGTCTGGGCACGTAAACATGGAAAAACTTCGGGTACGACATCACCAGACATAACACACACACACACACAACTCGCAACTTCATAGTTTAGCAGCACCCAAACCACAAACACTAAACGACCTAACCGACGCACAGATCCCAGAAAATCAACGTTACAATTGCAGATACTTGGGGGTCTAAACGATAAGCTGCCCATGAACCTCAGCCCTGCAGCATCAAGCCCAACATAACACGAAACCATAAAACCAGACCCAAAACCCTGCATCTCAAAACATCAAACCTACTTCCAAACCAGTCCAAGCCCTATGCCCCGGACCTAGAAAACTTTGAAGCGTGCCCCCTGACGACTTTAAGACCCTGAAGCCGTAAAGCCCTGCAAATCTCTTATAAAGTTGTGCCTTATGACATCTCAAAAAACACTTTATACACCTTGTATGAAGCTCGCATCCTACCCGTATCAAACCGGGACTTCCCCTTTTGAGCTCCCGGCTGGTGAGAAGTGGACAGCCCGCTCTTCCTGTCGGCGAGACATCGTTCGGGCATTGTCTTTTTTTCTTTTCCTGGGGGTTTGGGGTCTGGGAATTAGGAAGTAAGGTTTAGGATTTATGTTAGGGATTAGGGTGTCTACAGCGGTGGCTATTTACACAATGATCGTAGCAACATAAAGGTGACTTTGGGCAGAACGATTGCAAGATTTAGCAGCAAGAAGACGAATAGTGAATCGTGCCAGGAACCTGATAGTTTCGCGTCTAACACTAAGAGTAACACTTACACTGATAGTGATAGCAACCTGCAAAAGGACTGCGGGTCAAAGACAATCTTTGTAAGTTCATGCCTCGTGAAAGGTCCATGCACTGATGTAGCATACAGTAAAGTACCCTACCACAGAGTAGCTGGCTTTGCACAGGGCCCGAATGCCGGCAGGCTTCGGGGCTTCAGATTCGGATCTGAATCAAAACCGCACTGATGCGGCTCAGCACATCAGGGCTGCTGGGGCTCAAAATGGGGAACCGATCTGCCACAGACTACATAGAACACGAATAGAACTCCACAGCTCCGCAAACAGCCACAACCTCTGCTGCATCCCTCCTACACACCACCTGTCAGCCTACAAGAGAAAGCGTGCACAAGAGTAGGGTTTAGGGTTTGGGGCACTTCTGCTCGACAGCCTGGTAACCTGATTAAGACCCCCCGGTACGAAGTTCACTATTCATGTGAACCTGCTACATCTCGTGCACGGAAGGCAGTTAAATCCCAAGTTCGATTCATGCCGCCTAAACCCTAAACCTTGAACCTTACACCTAAACCCTAAACCTTAAACCCTAAACCTTAAACCCTAAACCCTATAAACCCCAAACCCTACACGCTGAAACCCCTTAAACCCCGAAAGCCTCGGATTCATCGTCGTCCGGGAGGTCGGCGACTCTCACGAAACCTGTGCCTGCAATTTACCTAAGATCAGGCGACCATTTGTTTTGTGCCCGTACGTAGGGTTTAGGGCTTTAGGGTTTAGGGTTTCGGGTTTAGGTAATTATTAAGGCCCATAGAGTAAAAGACTTCACCTCCCCTTCAGGGATTTTGAGTTTCGACTCGTGCGCTCAGGGCAGGCGCGGTTTAGGGTTTCAGGTTGGTGGTCTGCTTAAGGATGTGCTGGAGTTGCGGGGTTTGGGAGTTCGGGTCGATTGAAGGATTTCGGCTTCAGAGTTTCGGTTTTTTGGGTCGGGGCCTGGCAGTCACCTAGAACCTCCAAAATGTAGTCCGTCTGTTCAGTCCGCGAAAGGGTATGGTCCGGCTCTTATTACTTGGCAACTACAAAATCTGAACCGTAATCGAAATTCGAGGCGGTGATGTAAAGTATAGGTATACTGAGAATACCGGCGTTTCAAGTAATTCATTATCACGACATATCGCGACTCTAAGTATCTGAAGGTCCTGGGCCTTGGCACATGTCTCTCTCTCTCTCTCCCGCTCATCCCGCAACCTTTCCGACAAGCTTGTGATTCGCCGTGGCCCATCTGGTCGTCCTGGGCTCAGCCGGCCGGTCAAGCAGAAGCTAAGACCCTTGTTGAGTCACGGGCTGGGGCCGACACGATTCAAGGTAAGACCCGGAACGGTGAAGCAAATTGGCTAATAGTTCCTTTTTGTGGTTTATATTTAGGATCCTATATATGGTATCCCCAAAAAGGAACTACTTAGGGGCCTATGGGTAGCCTTTTGGAGTGTCGGGCGTTGTAGGGTGTGGGTTTTGCACCGCTGCTATGCAGGTTCGGAGCATGAAAGGGCACGGGCTTAGATTAGCGCGTTTCCGATTTCCGAACCACGTGTACGGACTTCACTACTGACTGGGGCCCCGTGCTGGCGAGAAGGAAACATTCCTCTCGTCGGCCTGTTGATTTTTGCGGCAACTCGTCACCTACAAACCCTAACTCCCAGGCACTAAAGCCAAGACTCTGTCCCAAACCCTAAACCGTTATACACCCAGCTGCTAAGCCCTATATAGACCCTACACCCTTACAGGGATTCTGGGTTTAAGGCCTTTCGGGTTTAGGTATTTGAGCAGAATCTAGAGCCCACGGAACCACAGAGGATGGCCGATGCGCAGGCAAGCCAAGCGAAGCCCTGCTTAGGGGTTTACCCCTAAACCGAAAAGCCCTAAACCTCAAAACCCCTAAAACCTTTTTTAATTCTATCCCTAAACCCTAAACCCCTAAACCCCCAAATCCCAAACCCTAAACCTAGGGGCTTGTTAGACTTCTAGGGATCCTTCCCAAGTTGCAGGGTAGCTCAGTCTAGGGATTTACTAGGATATTTTGGGGAGTGTTGGAGAGTTCTATGGCTAGGTCCCCAAGAAACCCCATAAAGAAGTGGGTCCTTCTTATAGTCTCAATAGACCCCACGATAAGCAGCGTCCGGGGGGGCGGGTGTGCGAGGTTCTATCTGCGCCAGTTCGTTTGGGCCTTGGTTTCCATCTGAATAGCATATCGCACATTGTAAAGTGCAGGGATCTCCCTTGCATAGGATTTGACGGGTCCTGCACACTCGGCAATACTATCGAAGCTGATCGTGCACCGTGCACTGTGGCCACCAAAGGCAGCATTGCCCCAGGTTACGACGGATGCGTCGGAAAACATGGCAGCAAAAGCGCCCATTGTGCTTTGGATCGCATGCACATTTTGCAGCTGCTGCTGAACGCCACTGCTATCACCGCCATGCCACGGATTTCCCCAAGTCACGACCGATCCGTCAGCAGGGATAGCTGCGAAAGACCAGGATGAGGACACGATCCCTTCCACATCCTGCTGTTGTTTGAACGGCACTGACGTCTCCCCCATGCAGATCCTCGCCCCAAGCTACGACAGATCCATCGGCAAGACGGGCAGCAAAAGCACTGTCGGTGGCCTGAACCTTTTGCACAGTATTGAGATGCTCTTGAGCGGCGGCGCTGTCTCCACCTCTGGGCAGCATTGCCCCACCTCACGACAGATCCATCAACCAGGATGGCAGCGAAAGCATCACCTCTGGCCCCCATCTGCTGCACATTCTTCAACTGATCCTGCACGACGCCTTGCTGTCACCAACAGCTTCGGCATTGCCCCACGTCACAACAGATCCATCGGCAAGGATGGCAGCAAAAGCTGTTCCAGAGGTTTGGATCTGCGTGGCATTCTTCAGCCGCTTCTGCACACCACTGCTGTCACCCCCCACAGCTGGCACCGCCCCAAGTTACGACAGATCCATCGGCAAGAAGGGCAGCAAAAGCGCTATCTGATTCTTGAACGTTTTGCACATTCTGAAGCTGCTCTTGGATAGCGTTGCTGTCCTCACCAACGGCATCGTCGCCGGAATGGTGGCAAATGCAGCAAAGGTGGCCTGAATCTGTCGCAGATTCTTCAGCTTCTCTTGAACGGCAGTGCTGTCACCACCACTTTCAGCGTGGCGCACGGATCGCAGCAAAGGCTTTCGGGGTTGCTCGCAAGAGCCACCCGGTTCACCTGCAGAGTCATGGAGTCCCCGTCTTGCAACTTGGCCCTAAACCCTTATATGCCCTAAGCCCTAGACCCTATAAACCCTAAACCCTTTATGCTTCTGCCCGAGTCAGACAGTCGGCCCCAAACTGCCAGAGCGGTTTGGGCCCTTTGCTTCAGCGTCTCCACAGTCTCATCCAACCCCCGCTTTTCACTGAGACATTCTTCCCACTGAGCAGCCCAGGGTTTAGGGTTTAGGGTTTAGGCAGTCCAATGTTCAACAGCCACGGAGATGTCGCCAAAGGGAAGCCTCACTCCCTATCCTAAACTACAGGCCCCGCTGCACAGCATCTAGAATCTAGAGCAACATTGGGGGAATCGATTGCATGCCATCTAAACCCGCGCAGAACCCCTTCTAGAAGCTTTTATGGAACCCTTTTCAGGGCTAGCCAGTCTCGCATGCTTCCATCATCTCCCTTCCATGGCTGCTCCCCATTCCCTTAGCCCAAGATCGTAGGCTCGAGGACCCGTCCTAGCAGCACAAGTAAGTCCTATGGGGTCCTGAAGCCTACAATCTGTGGCTGAGGGTTTGGGGAGCGCTAACGCAGAAATAGAGTCAAGGATCAAGAGCTAAGGGTTTATGGCTTAGCATGCAATTTTTAGGGTCTAGATTCAGAGTTTTTGCCTCCCACCTAGCTAGGACAAAGCCTGCAGGGGTGTAGGGTTTAGGGCTTATAGGCTTCAGATGTAGAGTTAAGTGCAAAGGGTAAAGGCTTTAGGGCCCAAGGCCTGGAGTTCAAGTTCTATTCAAGGTGTAGGCTTTTGGGACTTCGGCAAACTGTCCTGGCCCGCTAACCCCAAACCCTGAACCCTGAAGTCCAACCCCTAAACCCCAAGCCTAGATATTGAACCCTAAACTTACCCTAAAACCAAACCTGAAACCGAAACCCTAAACCTAAACCCCAAACCAAAGCCCAAACCCTAAACCCAAAACCCAAAAGCCCAAACCCTAAACCTGGTATCCGAAAGCCCTGGAGCCAGCCCCGAACACGAAAGTACGCGCTGAAACGCTTTAGAACTCAACCTCACCGACCAAAGTCTACAACTGCATTGTGCGCACTATCCTTTCGCACCAAAGCCCCGTGCCTGTTTCGCTGCAACAGCAGCATCAACGACAACAAACCCTAAACCCTAAAGCCATGAACACAACACATGGGCAGTTCTCTAAATCAGAGTTCCTCATTTAGGTCCCCGATATAGTACGGCACCCTTATAAACAGGACCCTAGAAGGCCATCCACATTCTAAACCCTAAACCCTAAGCCCTTTTGCATCCAGGACTCTCGCAACCAGCCGGGAAACTCTAAGCCCTAAACCCCTAAACCCTAACAACAAAGCAACAAAGAATGCTCGGAAGTCCGACCTCCGGAGAGTCCTCTGGAAGATCGGATACTCGGACAAAGCCGGTGCCTCACGTGCTTTAGGATTTTTAGGGCTTAGGGTTTAGGGTTTATAGGGCTTAGGGTTTAGGGCTTAGGGCTTATAGGGTTGAGATAGAGCTTATAGGGTTTAGGGTTTACCTAAACCCCCCAAAAGTAGGTAAAGTAATGGCCCAACTACCCCTAAAAGGCTTTTGGGGTCCAGGTAGGGTTTTTTGGATTTAGTCATCATAGGACTTCGGATGTGCGCGCTCCCAACTGGGACTTGGGGCCCTAGGGCCCTAGAACCCAGTATAGGGGTCGCTCTTCCATTATTATGGGTTAGGGTTTAGGGTTTATAGGGCTTATATAGGGTTTAGGGTTTATGGGTAATGCAGGATTTCTATCATCAACCGTCGTGCTGTGTGGATTTCGAGGTCGGGGGGCTTCGGGGGTCGGGGAGGATTAGCGGACACCTGGCTCGAGCATCTGGAATCCTAGGGATGCGGTATATGGGTACTTCTCTAAGTTAGGGTCCCTAAACCCTAAACCCTATAGCATAAAAAAACCCTTTTCAGGAACCCAATAGGAGTCGGCAATCTTCTAAATAGGGCCCTAAAGAGGGAACCGCCCAGCAAGTCCCAGGCTGCCACGGAAAGCATGCAACGAAGGGGAAGTGTCAGAAAGTGCATCGGTTTGGTTTGGGCGATGTTGGGCGGCCAGAAGATCGCACAACAGTTGAAAGTTTAGGGTCCAAACGGCGCAGATTACAAATACTGTTGCTAACGGCTCAAAGGAATACGTAAGGATGCTTCTTGTTGAGGTTCTCTAGCTCCACGACTCAAGTCTATACGAGTGAGAACAAGGCCCCGAAAGAGCTGATAAAGCATCTGCTGCACGGTCAGGGCAAAGACAACACTAACACATTAGAACATCTAGTGGTCAAAGCATGTCAAGGCCAAACGACTGCCGAAACCTCCAGCAAGTGAAGTCTAACCCGCAACAAGAGCAATCATCCACATCTCTCATACCAGTCTGAACTAACATCTCACAACTGAGTAACTGACAGGGGCCCCACTCCAATGCCCTAAACCCCTGCTCCTAAACCGGGACAGGAGCTGAAAATGCGGGACCCGTCTACAAAGGCAAAGCGTACCTTGCCGCCAATTTGACGATGCGTCTCCGCCCGTCTCTTCAACTTCCTGGCCGGTAATGTCCAGGGATTATGAGGGTAGTTATTCAATATGGGGGTCCGTTTTAGGATCCATGTTACAAGAGCCCTCAACCGGGATCCTAACTTAGAAAACTACCCATGCGCACTGTCAGGGCTGTCTAGGCAGAGCAGAGTACGGTACATAGACTCCAAGTACAGCTATCTCCCTCGTCGAATGATCGGCGAGCGCCATAGACAAGCAACGCAAAAGCCACAGTCTTTCTGGGTGCAGGCTTTAGCTTTTACGTTTCGTGGGCGACCTCAAATCTCGAACTGATCATTCTATCCCTTTGCATACTATACAGGTTCGATGCCTGGCCTGTAAAGCCTGTGGGGTGCACTTAAGTACGGCTGCTCGTCAGATTGCACACCACAGGACCCATTAAAAAAAAAGTGTGCAAAAAGTGCTATAATCAGCAGGGGCAAAAGTTTGAAGACGAAGTTTTGGCCTCGGGTGGGGAGTTCCAGGCAAACCCTGACTCCTTTCAAGACAAGACAGAGCAGTCGATTTTGGGTCCGGTCCTGTCTCAGGCCACAGGCCGTCGTAGGACAGGGTGTTTTTTTTTGGAAGGTGCTGACGATAGGCAAACCAAAAGCGCCGAAGTGTAAAACTATTGGATTCTGTTGCGTTATGTTGACTACACTATATTACACCATATATACTCTTCTAAAATTCGTATATATATATATCTCATATTATATATATATGTACACGAATCCAAAATTTGCGTCCAACCCAGCTCCAGGAGTTAACGGTGAAAAACCCTCAACCTTCACCCTCTACGGAGCACTTAGAGCGCTCAGCCCTATACCCCCTTCCAGGTGCCCCACCGGTGAAAAGGTGACATTCTTGCCAGCGACCTTGACAAAGTACGTGATCCGAAACCACTGCTTCGCTACTTAGGGAAGCGGCTTTTGTTCTGTGCAATGTGTATATGGATTCCGGAGACGCTTGGGGTGCGGGTCCTTGGGGTGCAGAGTATATGGGGGCTTCCGAAAATAGGGGACCCTGATATAGTAGCTCATATAGTAGGATCCTTATTATAAGGAGCCCAAAATCAGGTACCCCTTATTTTCAGAAACTCCCATATGGGACCTACAGATTTGAGATTCTTGCTTCTGTAATTGAAGGCCCGCAAAATTTCACGGCATGGGCTTGCGAATGTGGATGCGCAAACCCGTGTCTTCCTGGCGCCCAGTTTGCGGCATCGGCATTCGTGACGGGAATGAGCTGAAGGTTGATGCACTACATCATCATGGCGCATCTCGATACATACCCTAAACCCTTTTTTTGCATCCAGGCCTATTATACCCTAAACCCTAAACCCTAATACTACTCGATGGAGAGTAGGCGGCGGAAAGTAGGAGACATCGGAAGACAAATCAGGGTTATGGCAAGGGATCCTCAAGCCTTCGCAAAACAAAACTCCAAGAAGCTGCAACAAGGTGCCAAAGACCTGCAGGAAAATACTCTGACAGCAACTTAGTCGTCGTTCATACGACCAGGCAATTCCTGTCAGTCCCTGTGGAGCCGTACAAGTATTAATTGCTACTCACGTCCAAAGTAAGTAACCCAAACTCCCCACGCGAGCCCGGCAAACCTCGGACTCATCGTCCTCGTCGTCGTCGGG
The DNA here is from genome assembly GCA_905231915.1 of Symbiodinium necroappetens. Lineage (NCBI taxonomy): Eukaryota > Dinophyceae > Suessiales > Symbiodiniaceae > Symbiodinium > Symbiodinium necroappetens. The sequence continues at coordinate 32,784 of CAJNJA010100807.1, forward strand.
TAAGTCTGACATTCGGACGAAGCCAGTGCCTGACGGAACAGCGACTGGGCGCTCTTGGGTTCAGTGTGAGTAATGGTTGTGGGCGTGTTATTAGGCAGCTCCAGCTTAGATTCAGGAAGTTGCAAGTTTCGAATTCAAGGATTATGGCGGTTCAGGTTATAGTTACGGTACAGTATCAGGCTTTGAAGCTTCAGTTCAAGATTGGAGCGGGCCTGGCTACAGATGAACTGCAGCGGGTTCTCTGTGACGCAAAAATGGATCCCGCAATCTTCGAGGGTGTTGCTTCAACGAGGATCCTGCTAGCTTTTTGAAATTAGGGGCACAGTCTTAGGCCTGAGTTCCATATGACCTGCAGAACTACATGGGGTGCACCACCGGAGAGGGCCTGCCTCGGGGCTGTTCCTAAAATCCCAAACCCCCGGCGACTGATCTCCAGAATCATATACCCCAAGGTAAGCCTAGATTACATAACACGTATATAATTATTCAACTGACTTTCAACTTGTGGTCGAGTCTTGCTATGCCGTCCTCTCTAGGCCTAACATGAGGGATTGTGAGCAGGCTTGCTGGTACTATGTCTTGGCTCCATACTCACATGCATGAATCTGCAACTTAGGCGGAAAACGGTGCCGTCGTGGCGCGGGAGCAAAGGCACTGTAGAGGCTCCGGCAAACCGCATCAGAAATGCAAGTGTCATGGGATCAATGAACCACACTCACTGCCTGCATGAGATCCGATACCTCAAGCCCGTACTCCGAACCATAAGGCCTGAACCCTATACATCCCAAAATGCTATATCGTACATCCTACACCCTCAAGCCTATACCCTTGAACATTTTAACCGTAAGCCCTGAAGCCCCAAGCCCTAACCCACTTTTCAGCGCGTGCTTTGGGTGTATGCCGGCAAACTGGAATCTTAAGGTCGAAATTCGTAACCCTTAAACACAAAGCCAGCCTTGTCGAGGAGCGACGGCTGAGCCATCGTCGCGTGCATCCGCAAGGGCCTCTGCCTCCTGAGCTTAAGGTCCATATACCCAAATGATATATGCTTTGGCGCCAAAGTACCGATATATAGAGACTAGGTCCATGTACCCAAATGATATATTATATGCTTTGGCACCAACGCACCTATATATAGGGACTACTTTACTGCCAATGTATATATGATAGATGGGCACATGGACCCTTCGGGAAAGATGGACTGTCGCTTNNCCCCCCCCCCCCCCCGCCCCCCACAATGAGAGCCCTAAGAGGCGCGCGCTATGAAAACCATCTTTTCACGATCGACTGTGCGGCCTTTGGGGATTCCTTTAAACCCTCAAAAGAGCGTTTACAACTATTTACAACCTCAAACCCCAAACCCTAAACCCTCTCTCTCCCTTTCACAGGTACGCGAGCTTCAAACCCTAAACCCAAACCCCCAAAACCCTAAACCCCAAAACCCCAAACCCCTCTTTTGAAGCTCGACTCTCTGGCGAGTACGGGCTTCCTTTTACGCCCTAAACAGTCATGCCTCGAGTAAAGTTCTGGGGTAAGGCTCCCTCGGTTAAGTTTTTAAGATTTACCCATGGGCTGAATAGTAGTTTCTTTTTGTGGTTTATATTTAGGATGGTGTAAGGTAATCCGAAAAAGGATCTACTTATGCAAAGAATATTGATTATAGCAGGAAGTTTAAATTTGCGGTACAGCGCAAGGCTTGGCTCTAAAGCCTCCAAAAGCCCAACTCAAACTCCTGACTTGACCCCTTTTTAAAACCCATCCTGAGTTGACCCTAGACCCCAAAATACTAACTAAACCTTACGAGTGCAAAACAAGTTCGGGGACCCCAAGCTGCGGACTTTAGGAAATCTGGGGCTTAGGGGTTTAGGGGCGGAGTACACGTACCCAATTCCACATAATGCAACTTCCCGTAAAATACTCGCTTGAACTGCAAGATCGCGCGTCTTGACAATTTCTGCGTGCGAGTCGTTTAATGACTTTGTTTCCTTATTATCAAAGATTCCTGGCAACAAAATCCGTTCACAAATGCTACCGTGGACAGTATATAAGCACACCCTATAGGCCCCAAGCCCAGTTGGAAACTGCCAAATCTCTCAAGCCAAATGCTGTCACACGCCAGGACCCCGACAGGAGCAAACGTGACATTGCGCTGGGTCGCCTGGCTTTTTGGGCCTACGGGTATTCGGGGCACCTTTACTCGCCACTTAAATCCCGCTCCTCTGCCCTGGGTTACCCTTTGTGGGGGCGGGGGGGGCGGCTTCTTCTTGGCAGAGTTCTGCCCCTCTAACAAGGTAATTGTAGCCGTGAAACAGTGCTGAACCGGTTGGATTAGGTTCATATCACGTTATCTGATGCAGGGGGAGATGCGAGATGATCGGATGCTTGCCAGTATCGAGTTTCGCGTCATCGCCGGTTCGAACAATCGGGATGGGTGTGTTTCAGTTCGCCATGGACTTGAAGTTAATTTAGGGATTCTGGCCCGGACACAAAGCGTTTGAAGGTAAGCTACTTCAGGCTTGGGTTTCACTAGGTGTTCTTTGATTGTTCTGTGGCTTTGGTCGCATGTCCAGGGCTTGAAGCTTGTCGTGGAGATCAGGTGCGGTTATCTCGGGGATGACGGTGCCGCAAGCTTGCCTGGCTCCTGTGAAGCCCGCGTGACCTTGTAGAGCTGTGCACGTTCCGTAGGGATTTTGGTGGTTCTCACGGTGGAAATGCTTTCCTCATCATGAGTACTGGCAAAGAACTGCTGAAAAGGGAGCCAGTCACGGCCGAAGCAAAACAGCCCGGACACTGAACAGCGCAAACCCTAAACCCTAAAACCCCAACACCCTGAACCCCCAAAACCCCAAACTTACTAAACCCTAAAGGCCCAAATCCCTTCTGACCTTCACCCTCAACCCTAACCTCTATAAACCCTCATCTTAAACCCGAAACACCCCGCAAACCCTAAACCCTACCCTGACCCCCCAGGTACCTACTATATAGGGTACTGGAGCCCCTAGGGCCCTATATAGTAGGTACCTGAAGGGTTAGGGCTCATTCCATGCGAGAGCTCGCCTCGAGATCCTCTTCTTGAGCATCTGGGTCGCTCTCCTGCTCACGGAAGAATTCAGAGTTTAATGCACAGGCCCCTAAGTAGTTCCTTTGTATGGTTTATATTTAGAATCCTATGAGAGTCTACCCATAGGCCCCTAAGTAGTCATCCCAAAAAAGGAACTACTTAGGCTAGGGGCCTCTAGGTAATGCACAGGCCTCAACAATTAGAATTTAGAATGGTGTTTTCGAGCATGCTATGACTGTCTAGGTAGGGGCCCTGCGGTATCGCACTGGTATTTATTCAGGGTCCGGCTGTTGACATTCCAGGGTCGAAGCCCCCGTTCCGTGGCGATACAGAAGGACCCGACAGGTCAAGCTGGAGAAGTCTCACACACACTCTTCGAGAGATTATAAACACAAATCATATGGTCTTGAATAAGAACGGCAACCGCCGACGGGTACAGCCAAGTGAAACAGCCACGCACTCACTTTTTGAATCCCGAGCTGGGACGCAGCCAACATATGACTTCTTCAGCCAGAGGGAACCCCTGAACATCAAACCCAAGCTGGCCGAACAGGTGGAGAACCCTGCAAATTAAGGTGGGGATGCTCTGAAGAGTATCCGAGCTTCCGGTCACAAGAGCTGATGCTGTTCTTTTCTTCTGTGGTTCATCTCAACTTTAGGGGGTTAGGGTTGCGGGGTTTGGTTAGGCCTGGCCAATCTGAAATCGGCATGGGGCACCTCGAAGTCCTCATCCCAGTCGCCCTCGTACTGGTCCGACAGAACAGTGGAGCTCATGTGAGAGGGCTCCTCCGAGTACTATAGGGGCCTTAATAATTAGAATAGAGTTTTGGGGTATACTATACTACACTTATAATAAGGAATCCCCAAAATAGTATCGGTAAATATTGAGGCCCCTGTATTAATGGCAGAACATCGGGGCTTTGGACTTGGAGCCTCAGCGAGTTTGCGCCCTCCGTCAACCTGCCCAAGAATTTTGGGATGCCAGAATCACCGCAAGCCGTACAACAATAGAGCGTCAACAGATATGGCTTGCCATAGGCGACCACGCATCTACACCCCAGTAAACCAATCTAGGATGCCAGTGTCTGCTGAGGTGTAACGGCCGAGCCGAGCCGGGGCGACGCGCAAAGACTATGATGCCTTGCGCTCACGGTAGGCAACAAGACGAATAAAAGCCGACACCAGCGGTTGTCTGCTTCTAGACGGTGCAGTGACGGGCAGGTTGCCAGACTGCTGGCTGATATATGGGGGGTTTAGGGTTTAGGGTTTTGGTTTTAGGGTTTAGGGGATATATGGGGGGGAGGGTGTTGAGAATCCCCGTTGTAAGAAACCTGTAGAACTCAGAACCAGCAGCAGAAGCATCGCTGGCTCACAGACCTCTGCCCCCTCGGCAGCGTTCGTCGTCGCCGAGGTCTCCGTCTGCTCGACTTTGGCTTCTGTATCTGCAGCGTCAGGCACAGAGTGACACAACTCCGGAAGAGACCAAAGGTCTGCACAAGGGCTGTGGACCCTCAACTCTCTTCATGGTCAAAACCTAAACCCTAAACCGTAAGATGTGGCTTCAGAAGCACAACTCTCTTTATGGTCAAAGTCTACCCTGAACCCCAAGCTCTCTGTTCAACCCGGAAGCCTTTTCGAAAGCATGGTTCTAGCCCAGCCCTGAGCCCCGAATGGGTTTAGCACCCCTCAAATCATAAAAAGCCTGCTTCAAGAACAAATCTTAGACTCAAACACTTGAAGAATCCCAAACCCTAAACCCCAAAAGGATCCCAAACGCTAAGCCCTGAACCGTCAAACTTAAGCCATAACCTAGAAGGACTCCCGAAGACCCTGTGAATGCCACCTTGTGGAGGTGTGTCTTCATTCACGTCCTCAGTTCCTCGTCACAGAGAGCGTGGTCAGTATCCATAGGGTTTCGGGTGTAGAGGTTTAGAATATAGGAGAAAAAATGGTAGAGGTATGAGGCTGGAATGGGTGTAGGGTTCAAGGCTCAAGGGCAAGTCTCTGGGCTACAGAGTGTCAGGAATTATCCCCTAAACCCTAAACCCTAAACCGGGGTTGGAGGTCTTTGGGACGTGAGCCCTCATAGGTTGACAAATTGCAGCTCAGGGCTAAGCCTCGCGACGCGTAAGATTCCTGAAGGCCCTAGATGAAAAGTATCTCGTCAGTAGGGTTTCGGGTTTAGGGTTTCATTAGGGTTTAGGGTTTCATTAGGGTTTAGGGTTTAGGGTGTATAAGGGTTTAGGCCATAGTTTATAGGGTTTCATTAGGGTTTAGGGTTTAGGGTTTTATCATTCAACCACAAGACGCCGCCCAAAGTGCGCGTGCGGGGTGCAACATCCGGCGAAGCCTACGGAGCAAGACGGCTTGCGGCTAAAGGTTGACCCGTCCAAAACCTGGAGCCCACTGAAACAAAACAAAACGCGAAAGAGCCCTCACCCCCATCTAAACCCTAAGCCCTAAGTGCTAAACTCTGCACCCTAACCCTACATGTCATGAAAGAAGGATTTGGGTTCGGGGTTTACAAGGTCTAGGGATCTGGTTCGGGGATTTCTGTTGAAGAGGCCGAGCTTTGAACCTGATAAAACCCCAAGCCCGGTTTCGACTGCAGATTACCCTAAGGGTCCATGTACCCAAATAGCATATACTTTGGCCCCAAAGTTCCTATGTAGGGACTAATTTAAGGCCAAAGTATATACTATTTGGGTACATGGACACCTGGGGTTATGTCTGGCTCAGCCCTCATAGGTGAACTGCTCGAAGCTAAGCCCCAAGCCCTGGACCGCAAGCTCTATCCCAAAACCCCTAGAAGTCTTTAATCATATATATATATTTACACATACATATATAGGAACAAATGCCTATGCACCCTAGGCCCTCAAACCAAACAACTCTAGGGGCTGAAGAGGGCGGACCTCCCGATGTCACGTGGGCCTCGAGCTCTTGCTGCATCTCCACCTCAACCCGAGGCACGGGGTTTAGGGTTTAGGGGTTTAGGGGTTAGGAGTGCTGAATCCAAACCCCTAACATCAAAAAACTTCAACCCCCACAAAAACCCTGAAAACCCAAACCCAAAGCCTTACACCCCTAAATCCCAAACAGATCACCCTGAAAACCAAAGCCCAAAGCCTTAAACCGCCCCAAAAAACTTCCAAACCGAGGTCAGGATCCTCACAGGACCCAGACTTCCTGCTCAGAAGCTTAGCTGCTTTAGTTTCATAAGCACAAAAAAGAGTGTACACTTTCAGTTCCATTAAGGGCGCATAGACCTTGGGCTCTGGCTTCAGCTGTTAGGATGCATGATTTGCGCTATTGGGTTCTCAACTTTAAAGGATACAGGAGGAGCTGTTGGGGTGCAGGGTTTGGGTTTAGGGGAAGGGTCATGGGACTTAGTGGCTGCTTCAGAAAAGAGTGCTAGCTTCTTAGAAACTCTAAACCCTAAACCCCAAACCCCAAACCCTAACTGAAGACACCGAGCTGACAGAACGATCGCTGAAAAACCCTTGGGCCGGTCTAGGGCCCCGCAAGAACGGCAGCTCCTCTCCGACAGTAACACCAAGGGTTTAGGGGTTAGGGTTTAGGAATTCTTTTCGACTACACCCCCCCAAAGCCATGAACCGCTGAACCTAGCTCGTGGCTCCATGAATGTCCTCAGCAGTCTTAGGCCTCGGTTGCCTTAGGATTTGCTGGTTTCGGTTTGGAGGTTTAGGGGTTTAGGGTTGAGGGTTTAAGGTTCAGGGTATCAGACCTTGAACTGCTCATGTTCCTACTCTGCACAGCCCAAGACTCTCAAATCATGAGAAGCCGTGATCACAAACTTACGCAAGCCTGGACAATGCAAGGTTGGCTGCGTATCCCGAACGTACCTCCCCTTCCCCGGATGCTAACCTGCAGCTACATCTTCTATATACTATCAAATCCAAATGCCCAATCAATTTTCGGACTTTGGAAGCCACGGATTGTGCGGCTTGGTGTACGGATGCAAGGACCTACACCTGGCCAACGCAAGCATTGAGTCAAAACCACCCGGACCCACTCACGTTTAAATGTTCAACTATTTAGGTTCTTGGTGTTTGAGGCTTAGAGTTTGCGGCTAAGGGAATCTAGGGCTTAGGGAGGATTCCCGGCCCACCTGCTCCATGGAATCCTGCACAGGGGGGCGGCATCTCCCAGAAACAAGGCAGTATCATGCTTGAATCATGGCTCGGTATATGGATGCTCGCATTGCTATAGCGAGCCTCATCGGGGTGTACTACACTGACTTGCCTTAGCTGCCTGAACTCTAAAGCCTAAACCTTAACCCTTAAACCCTTGTTCTCATCATCAGGACTCTCAAATGACCTCGATTTTTCCCGAAACTGTTGAGCTTCCTCCGGCTCGAAATCGTCGAAGTCGTCGGCATCGTACTGCTCTGAGAAGATGGTGGAGCCTTGTGCATCCTGCAGGAGGGTACGGCTGGGAGGGCTCTGAAGCCATGGTTGAGGCAGAAGCCTCTCTACTCCGGCTTTTCGCGCTTAAGGCTTCTGTTTTAGGGTTTGGGTTTTAGGGTTTAGGGTTATGCTGTGTAGTAGTTTGGGGCTTCGTATGCTTCAACCCTTGCAGCCCATGCACTCTAAACCAACCCCCCCCCCCCCCACACCCGAAAAAGAAACTGCAAACCCTCACAACCCCAACCCAAAGCTGTTAATTGACACTAATCCCTTGAGCTCCGACATACCAACTTTGTGGGTCCCAATTACTTTAGAATTAATATAGGGGCCTTCATAATTAGAACAGGGTTTTGGGGTCCTTTATAGTCTAGTTATTATATGGTACCCCAAAGTACTTTAGGTAATTATTGATGCCCCTGATGCCCCTGCATTGGGTACTCTGCTTTGCGATCATCGATTGCAGGTTGCTGGTATAAGACCGTGGGGCAAGGCCTGAAGCCAAGCCCGTTCAGGGTTTAAGGTTTACCTATACTCTCAATTGTTGCTCATTTTCTGGTTTAACCATCTTTAGGTATAGGATCCTATAAGCCATTTTTTTGGACGAGGTCTGTGGCCAATCCGCTTTTATAAAAAATCTCGTTATGGCTAAGACCACGGAATAAAAGCTAAGGCAACCACACAAGGTACTAACTTTCAGAATCAGGGAGGGTTCATATGACCCTGTAACCCCCCGAAACCCTAAAGTCAAAGTAGATTTCAGAATCAGACCCTGTAACCCCCGAAACCCTCAAAGTGGAGCCCTTCACCCGACCTGTGCGCTGAAGGCTGCGGGGCTTGTCTGCGCATCTGCGCCTTCATTCGCAAGCTCCTCTGGTCCTGCTCCGCGGTTTTGTGCGGTTTTTTTGGTGTTTTGCGGGTTTTGGGGTTTATCGGAACGGATTCAGGGGTCTCAGGGTTTGAGTAAGCTTTAGGTTCAGTATCCGTATGGTTTTCAGCCACCAAAAGCCGGCCACGGTTCACAGCACCACATGATGGCAGCTGTCGTTTAGCTACTGTGCTACGCGTGCCCAAACTTTTTGGACCGGCATTTGAGACGGCAGCGCAACGGTATTCACAAACCATCTAGATAGAAGCGTCAGTACGCGAAGCAGTAAATGTAATGATTAAGGAGCTCTGACCTCTTATCCTACGGTTCCAAGAGTATATGCTCTGGGGCCCAAATAGCTCCGAAGTACCTACTCTTAATGGGCACCTGGACCCTGTAGGTATGCGGTACGCCGGGATTTTTGCTTGGGTGCCAGGTGCCCTCTCTCCACATGTGGGTACCATATTATAACTTATAACTATACTATAAAGGACCCCAAAACCCTATTCTAATTATGAAGGCCCCTATATTACTTCTAAATAAGTGGGACCCAGAGAGTTGGGAAGGCGCTGGCTCCGGTCCCTGCCTAGCGTCTGCTGCATCGGCTCGTCTGCAATCTCTTCACCTCATGCGCATCGGCAGCTGCTCATGTATTTTTACTGTATCCTTAGGCTCCTGTGTTGTGCATGCTGAAACTATGCCGTTATAACCCGAACTGACTCATTGCCGGTGCTTCCACTTTGGCACATATTGAAGAATGCTCTTTGGCTCTGTGGCCTCGCAACTCCCTACTGCATCAAATCGGTGTGTCTCGGCGGCTGCTTCCGCAGCATGTGCGTGGAATGAAGTGGTTGCTCCGAATTGCAAACCCTAGAAATTCGGACTAAGGACAGAACTGCCGACAGGTCTGACAAGCCACGGAAATCTACGAGTGCTCGCAAACCCTCAATGTATGTGTACATAAACGAACAAATAAGCACTAACAGAAGCAGTCCGAATAGTTTGTTTGTTTTGGAACACACTTGAATCACAATCAAGCTTGTATTGTTTGGTGTTGCTGAGCTCCTTTCTTCCACTCCCGTCAGCTTCGACTCTGCTAACTGTCAGGAGTGAACCCTTTGCGTGCCTGGTGGGACGGGATGATCCGCTGAGGGATGGTCCACCTCGTTTAAGGTTTAGGGTTCATACACGAGGGCAGGGAAGGAGATGAGAAGGCTTTAGGAGAGTATCAGTTGGCTCAATTCGGGAGATGTGCCTGGGTTGCTTCAGGTAGCCTCCTTCCCCATAGCAAAGCCTCGTTCGACTAAATCTTGGTGGAATCAGGAATCAAGAGCTAAATCCGGGAATTACCATGGGCATTTCAATAGTACAGTTTTGCAGTACCTCAGCGCACCGTTGCCGCACCGACACGTGCCGTGCAACAAAGTCTTGCTCGCTACCGTTGCAAGTGGCTGGCCATAGAACGACAGTGGCAACAGCACTAGCACCACCAATACCACGGTCACCACCAACAACAAGAAGAACAATTACTAGTAGTAACAAGAGCAATAACAGCAGCAACACCAACAAGAACAACAGCATCAACTGCCACATCGTGGCGATGAGCATCAACAGCAAGCAGCAAGAGCATCGACACCAACATCCCATCAACATCATGGTGGCTTTCTTTATCGAAGCATCTCGCTGAGGAGGTGACTTTCGGCTGTCGGTTTACCACATTAATAAAGACATACCGCACGTTGCCATAGCCTATACGTTTTCACAAGAACCCATGAGGACCATAGAAAGCAATCCGGCCTTGGTATCGGCCTCCGCTGGTGCTGACGCCGATTGTTCAGGTACCTGCTCCTCCTCTTCCACCTCCGCCACATTCGGTAAAGCCTGCGATGTAGAGTCTTACGCAACGGCTTTCGCGCATGACCGATGCTGTTCTTCCTGCCTATGCTGTTACTTCTAGTCTGTGTGTCTGCCTTTTAGGGAAACCGACACTGTCCTCTGACTGGCAGTGACTTTCGGCTCTTGCGGCCGCAACTACTGTTGATGATCTAAATCCTGCACTGCCCTAAGGACCCTAAACTATGGGAACTATGGTATATTCCGTACTATGGGTTTTGCAGGATTCTTTTTCATCAGCCGTATGTCACCACAACTCGTACAAATGCCTGTCCCGATTGGCGGCGCGGTGAGTCTCCCAGAGCTCTCGGAAGCTTCAGACGTTCTGCTTTGTCAAGGCAAGTGAAGGGAGCCCCAGACCCTAAATAACCCTTTTTGAACGAGGTCTCTCTGAAGTGCCTCGTACCCTACCCTAAACCCTAAAGTTCCTACCCCTAAGCCCTACACCCTTGAGAAGTTTTCGGGCCACAACAGCACCGAGGCGGCTGGTGAGATGGTCAGTGCCGGGTAAGACGGTCATTGCTCAAAGGGTTTTTGGAGCTTCGGCCTTCCTTCGTTTTTGACTTAGGGGTTTAGGGTTTCGGGGTTTAAGGTTTATAGGGTGTATGGCTTTCGGATTTGCTTAGGGTGGCGACTCCCCCTCAGAAACGCCGGGCAACGACACACGATGACAGCTTAGGTCTGGAATCTACGGCAATCGATGCCCAACCCTACGAATAAAACGATGCATCCTGGTCCTACCCATAGTCTCCGTTGTAGTTCCTTTTTGGGGTTACCTTTTCGGATCCTTATTATAGAGTTGGCAAAAAAAGGAACTACAATGGAGACTATAGGCACTCCTTGGAAAACCTGTGGCCAGAAAGCCGGGGTTAACATCCGCCCATGTGAAGTGGATGCCCCAGGTTGAACCAAGCTTGCTTACCCTCCTGTTGCACTTGAGCACCTGTGGCTCCAGCTACCTACTACTATTACTATTCCTGATGGACGACACCCGGCATAAGTACCCGCAAACCCCTAGTTAATAAATGTTTCATTCGAGGGAGGTGTAGGCATTTGCCCAACAAATCTTGTACCCCTGGTTTGTTGAATGAGTCACTGCCGACTAGTTTGTTGAGTTCTGGAGATACAGGCCGTCCACAACCTGGGCATAGTAATCGTACTGATACTTACAGACCAGATCACGGTTGGGGATATTCATACGGTATTATCCAAATACAGATGCAACAGGAGCAAGGATAACAATAGTATCAGTAGTCACGATCACCCTAATCGTAATCGCGATAGTAATCGAACACATAGTAACTATAGTAACTATAGTCATAGAGTTAGCCAAACTCTTCCATTATAGTAAGAATGATCATAATGATATACTTTCACAATCCCGTACGGGATTCATATAAGTGCTGCCAGTACTAGTAACCTAGCCTGTGCATCATCCCGGCCTGTTTGGCCTCGACGCTGGGCTCTGAAACGGAGTTCTGCTGAGAGAAAAGGATGGCCTCACCGAGTTGACGACACTAAAAACATGGCGGCTTATGGAAAAATGCCGTTGCATGTCATATCTAGAGAGTTCTGCAATTCTGTGTAGCATTTGGAGGGTGGTGCTTCAGAATCCTTGCTGTCCTAGACTCATACACAGCGGTTCCCTCAGTTAGCCCCCGGCTATAACCATGGTATAACCAGGGGGTAACCCGGTTTTAACCCGGTTGTAACTCCTTCTAACCCCCAGCTAACTTTTCAGAGTTAGCTAGGGGTTAGCGGGAGTTATAAGGGAGTTAGGTCACGGCACCAAAAAGTTAGAAGGGGGTTAGAATGAGTGATGTTTTTCATCGTTTTGAAGGTTTTAAAGTTAGACATGCCAAGACATGTATATAATTTGGCTTCCCGGACAAGACTGGTTGGTGTCATTTGGATCGGTTTTCTGTGGTTTTAGCCAGGTTTCTATTAACTGTAGGAATCCGTGGCATCTTTCGGCTCAAGAGCTGCAAGGTTTTTGCTAGGATGGCGCAGCTGCAGAACTTCCAGCGGCTGCAGCAAAAAACAATTTGCTGTGCTGAAGGTCGCTGCGGGAAGACCACAAGGGTCACGGCAATGGAGGCGCCCGCCTCTACGATGCTGTGGATCGTGCAGCTCTGCGATCAGCTGCAGTACCTCGCATGCAGGAGCGCCTCGCAGCATGCTTGGCTACGGCCGCCGGTGCAGGCAGCCTCGTGCAGCGAGCTGGCTACGGCCGCCGCTGCAGGCAGCCTCGTGCAGCGAGCTGGCTACGGCCACCGCTGCAGGCAGCCTCGTGCAGTGGGCTGGCTACGGCCGCCGCTGCCGGCAGCCTCGTGCGCCGCAGCAGGCTCGCGCAGTGGGCTGCCTACAGCCGCCGCTGCAGGCAGCCTTGTGCAGTGGGCTGGCTACGGCCGCCGCTGCAGGCAGCCTCGTGCAGTGGGCTGGCTACGGCCGCTGCTGCATCGGCTTTATGTATATACATACCTTCATAATTCCACCCTCTCCTTGATCGCAGGTGCCATGAGCGACGACGAGGAAAAGGAGAAGCCGCCCGAAGGGGCGAAGACACGAGGAACGTGCTGCACCGCATCCAGGAGACGCTGGTCTGGAAGAGTTGTGGGGGGAACCCTTGCAGCTCCTGGACCAACAGCTGCTGCTATAGGGTAGTGCCTTCTTTTCGGCATAATAACTGTTTGCGCGGACAGGTGCGGAGTTGAGGTTTCAGGGAGTTTGGCGAGGCAAAAGAGGTCCGAAACAGGTCTCCGAACTAGTGAAGTCGGATCGAAGTCAGACTGAAGTCGGGGTCCCTGCAGGCTAGCTTCCGGAGGGTCTTGACTTCAGGTGAAGTCAGGACCTCCCGGACCCTTAAATTTGGCTCAGTCCGGGTGAAGTCGGTAACCCCTCATAGGGACTGTGCACCCAGGGTCCCTGGCCCCGGAGTGAAGTCGGGACCTCCGGAGGCCTTAATTCTGTAGAAGTCGGATCGAAGTCAAACTGAAGTCGGGCCCTCTGCAAAGCCCTCAAATCCAGAATAAAGCTTGGAGTTCCGCAGAGTCGGTTTTTGAGGGTTTAGGGGCTCCAGAGTCTCTCAACCTCCTGCTGTTTTGCTGCAACGTCTGGCTCAAGAGCCTTCGGCCAACCTCGTCTCCTGGCCTCCAGCCTCGCCTCCAGAACTTTGCCTAGCATGGCAACCCAGGAGACACAGGTGGCCAACTTCTCCACGGAGACACTGGAGCCCAAGGAGTCGAAGAGCCAGTGCTGACCAGGAGAAGCAGCTCTGCAACTCCCGCAAGAACCTGAGGCTGAAGCTCTGGCGCCGCCTCGGCGCCTGGGAGACCTTCAAGAAATTGGACGGCACGGAGCGGCAGCGCTTCTTCCAGAAGAATGCTGAGAAGCAGTCCGACTGGCAGACCATCCAGTCACAGCTGGTGGAGACCTTGACTCGTGTGCGAGTGTCGGAGACTCGCACCGAGCTGGGGGCTCGTACCTTCCGGCGTCGATCCTGCTGACGCAAAGCTTCACACAAGAAGTGATCGAAGCGTGCAACGACACCGACTAGAATCCCTCCATGGGCGGCACTACTTAGCGGCTGAAA
>CAJNJA010100808.1:3341-18175 GCA_905231915.1 Symbiodinium necroappetens
TTTTTTTTTTTGGGGGGGGGGTGGTTGGGATCAGGATTCTACCCTAAACCCTAAACCCAAATTTTGGAGTTCAGGATTTAGGGTTTAGGGTTCAGGGACCATGTGCGCCAGGCTGTAGTTCGACGATAAGAGGGGTTAGGGCTTAGGGGATTTAGGGTTTAGGGGATTTGGGGTTTAGGGTTTTAGGGTTTAGGGTTCTAGGGTTTGAGGGTTTAGTGTTTTTGGTTTAGGGTCCTTGGTGTTTAGCTCCCGAAGTAGAAGCATCCAGCATCCGCTTACTGGACCGAGAATGCCAAGTTCCCTCCTGTTTATTTGTTTCCCAACCGTCTCCGAAGGTCTACCAGAACGACCTCATTGGATCTGCTAATAGGGTTTAGGATTTAGGGTTTAGGGTTTAGGGCTAAAGTTGTTCCACCAAGCTTTATGTCGGTCGAGTATGTGTCTGCTTCCTCATGCTTCCTCTTTCTTGTGCTGCCACTGCACAGCGCCCGACGAAGGACTGCATCGTGAATTCCGTAGCTTTGGCTTTTGTGCTCCACATGGACGAGTTGCTTGGCGGCAGACCCTGAGCCCTAATCCCTAAACCCTAAACCCTGAACCCTAAACCCTAAGCAATAAACCCTGAACCATAAACTCTAAACCCTTATTTAACCCTGAACCCTAAACCCTAAATCCTAAATCCTTAACCCAGTTTTCTCATCCTCCGGAGTGTGCTTTGGGCAGCAGGTTGCCCACAGAACCCTTGATGCTTCCTGACGCGGTAGTGTCCAGACCTTCCGATGTCCCCTAATTCAAGGCACTAAAGGAGAGACCCTTAAAGGGACCCTTGGGGTTCTGTAGGGGCTTTCTGAGACTATACAAGGGGTATATAAGGGTTATATAGGGTATTAGGATTAGGGGTCCCTTCTAGGGGTTCCTCCTATTGTCCCTCAACTAATTGAGGAATACGGGCAATGTAGGAACCTGATTAAGAAACCCTGGGCCTTTATTAGGGTTCTTAGTATGATCCCTAATCTTCTGGGGTTTATAGGGCCGTTGTTCTTAATCAGGTGCCTACATTAGCTTTCTGAACTAGGGTCCCCTTGTAGGCCCTCATAGTACGGCACCCTTATGAAAAGGACCCTGAAAGGGACCCTAATTTAGAAAACTACCCATATACCTTTATAAGCTATGGCAGGGTTCCCTTCTCTGATTTCAGGTATACTCCATAATTCAGGCAAATTGGAAGGTCTGGGTGCTTGGAGACATACTCCGCCTTCCCAGCTCGGTCTTGAATAGTGTTTGGTCCCATTACACTAAACACGTAATAAGGAACCCCAAAATGGTATTGCTAAGTTTTTTGGCTCCTAAACCCTAAACCCAGAACCCTAAACCCAGAACCCTAAGCCCTAAAAGCCCTAAACTCCCCTACATTATAGACCCCCCCGAACTGAAGACTAAGGTTGATCCTCAGTACGCTCACATCTCACAGAGTGACAGCAGCACTGTCAAAGTGCAAGGCGTACTGCCCGGAGCTTAGAGTTCATGAGGGTTTGTGGGGATTGGTGTTGAAGGTGTTGAGGTTTAGCTTTGAAGGGTTTAGGAATTCGGGTAGAAGCCCTTCAAGGAAGCCCTTTACTAGAGCCTAAACCCTAAAGCCTAAACCCTAGATGGGTTTAGGGTTTATAAGGGTTTAGGGCCCTGAAGAAACCAACCAGCTTAAGCCCTTCAACCCCCATACCCCAAACCCCTAAACCCAAAAACCCGAAACCCCAAACCCCCAACCCCAAACCCCAAAAACCCCAAACCCTAAACCCCCAAGCCCTTTTTTCTCGCCAAGGCATCGAAAGCGAAGATGCATCAGACTGGCGGTTCAAGGTCGAGCAGGAGGCGGGGGTTTTATACTTGGAGGCTTTGGGGCCCTTTATGGGGTTTAGGGTTTAAGGGTTTAGGGGTTTAGAGTTTAAGGGTTTAGGGTTTAGGGCCTCAAGACTAAGCCTTCAAACTTATGTAGGAGCCTTGCTTGGAGGTTCATGGGTAGTTATATGTAGGGTAACTTTGGTTATAACCCATATTAAGGGACTTACAACCCCACTTATGACTACCCATGAACCTCCAAGTAGGGTTCGTGGTTAAGGGGCCTTGTTGGGCTTTGTGGTTCAAGGCTTGCTTGGAGGTTCGGGTTTAAGGTGCAGGTTTAAGGTGTAGGGCCAGTGTAACGGTATGCAGTTTAGGGCATAGGGGGCAACAGCGGGTGTTACCGGCTAGAAGCGGAGGGCGCGCACTTGGAAACTACCTGTCATCCCAGCTTAGGATTTGCGCTTTAGCTTAGATCCCCTGAGCGCTTGGCATGGCAGACAGTCGGAGCCTTGGGTGGGTGATAATTTAAAACGAATCCTTAAACTGGTTTTTTAGGGTTTAGGGTTACTATACGATCTACATTAAGCCCTAAACCCTAAGCTCCACGTTAAGCCCGAAGGTGGGATTATTTGTTGGGACAACTGTCCGTCCCGGCAGAGTGCATCTCGGGGGCAGTCTGGGATAATACAAAGGTGTGAATTTGTAGGGTTAGGGTGGCATCTTATCCCATAAACATTAAACCGTAGGTTTTGCATTACGGCATTATGGTCCCAGTTTATAGACACACCGATTCATTCAAACCAAAAAGTGATTTTGGGAGGCCCTTAAACTTAAACACAGTGCAGTTGAGGCTTTTGGGGTTTGGGTTAAGTCATTGCTGCTTTTGGTGCGAAAGGTGGTTTTCGGTTTCGGGGGGTCTGGCCCTGAACTCCTAAAGCCTTCAACCCTAAACCCCTAAAGCGATAAAGCCCCAAACCCCTTTTTGCTCTAAACCCCTAAACCCTAAAAGCCCTAAACCCCGAAGCTCTAAAGCCCCAATTCCTAAACCCCAAAACCCCAATTCCTAAACCCCAAAACCCCAATTCCTAAACCCCAAAACCCCAATTCCTACATCCCAAAACCCTAAGTCCTACACCCCAAACCCCTAAGGCCCTGAACCCTAAACCCCTCAACCCCTAAACCCCAAAACCCCAATTCCTAAACTTCAAAACCCTAAGCCAAAAAGTCGCAAAGACGCAGGTCGATAACTCCTGGGTCGGCAACATCGGGACCTTCGGCTTAGGGCTTTAGGGGTGTAGGGCTTTAGGGGTTTAGGGGTTTGGGGGTTAGGGGCGTTTAGGGCTTAGGCTTTGGGGTTTAGGGCTTTAGGGGTTGTTTAGAGGTTTAGGGTTTGGGGTTTAGGGCTTTAGAGCTTTAGGGGTTGTTTAGGGGTTTAGGGTTTGGGGGTTTGGGCTTTAGGGGCGTTTAGGGTTTAGGGTTTGGGGTTTAGGGCTTTAGGGGTTGTTTAGGGGTTTAGGGTTAGGGGAAGTTTAGGGCTTTCGGGGTTGTTTAGGGCTTTAGGGGTTTGGGGGTTAGGGCTTTAGGGGCGTTTAGGGTTTAGGGTTTGGGGTTTAGGGCTTTAGAGCTTTAGGGGTTGTTTAGGGGTTTAGGGTTTGGGAGATGAGCTTAGGGCTTAATGGGTTTAGGGTTTCTGGGCAGCTTTCTAACTTGTGGGGTCCCTTTTAGGCTTCCTTAAATGGGTTCTAGAAGGGTTACTTACTATAGGTTTCTGGAAGGTTTCTGTAAGGGTACGAGAAGGGTTCTGAATTAGGGTGTTTTTGGGTTTGTTTTTAGGGGTTTAGGGTTTAGGGTTTACGATTGGCTGGGCTAGGAAATTATATTCTGGTTTCAAAGCGCCCTTTCGTCCAAGGAAAATATCCACCTACCCAGAGAATCCCGAGAATCTACGGAGGTTAAGGGCTCAAGGTATGGGTCTGAGGATTTGGGGCTTCGGGTTTTAGGGTTTGGGGTTTAGGGCTTCGAGGCTTTCGAACTTGTTAAGACTAAGGTGTTGCTTCAGAAACTGTCAGCCAGACCTGCAGTCGAAGTGTTTAGGCCTAGGGTTTAGGGTTTAGGGTTTAGAGTTTAGGGTTTGGGGTTTAGGGTTTCGGGTAAGTTAAGGCTTTACAGAGAGGGTCCAGGGCTCCTACACCCTACCAGGTTTGTGGTTTCGGGTACTGCCATTATTAAATAAATGGAGGGTTCATGGCCTACAGTCTGCAGTAGAGAAGATGACATGTCCAAAAGATATCTTCAAACGGCTGTCGATCCTTCACAGATTCCTTCGCTGCCCTCCAGCGAAGGGTGGTGGGCCTTCTGTGTTGGTAATTTTCAGGACTTTAGAAACTCGTAGTATCGCCAGTTGTGGTGTCAGCTGACCAGCAAGAGGATGGTATCGGGACCTGGATAAGAAACCGTGGATCTACGTAGGGTTTAGGGTCTAGCCTTATGTCAACCGAAAAGACCGCGGTGTAAGACCTGTGTCACCTAGCTGCCTGTGCACTTATCGACCTACCTGCCTACATAGCCGGCTAGCTAGCTAGCTTGTTGGCTGGCCAGCTAGCTATCTACCTGTCCATGCTTAACTTGGTCTTTTGATGCTCTCTCTCTCTCTCACACACACACACCTATACATACATACATATATATATATTATATATGTATATGTATATGTATATGTATATGTATATGTATATGATATATATATATGCACCTCTTTATTCATTCGTTTATTTTTCATAGATAGACACCTGTCTGCTCACATGTTTGTATATATATATATATACATGTATACGTACATACAGACACGTGTACACACGAGTACCTCCGTGCATGTTTAAAAATGTTTGAGCATACATATATATATATACATACATACATACATACACACACACACTTGTGCGTGTACATTTCGGCATGATGTAACAGAACCACGGTTAAGCCCTAAAGACCCCTAAATCCAGGAGCCAAATCCCCAAACTCTGAACCCCAAACCCTAAACGCTAAACCCCAAATCCTAAACCCTAGAACCTAAACCCTACTGTTGATGATATAAATCCTGCATTACCTTAAGGGACCCTAAACTATAGAAATTTTGGTATATTCCATCATTCGTCACCTTAAGGGACCCTAAACTATAGGAGTTTTGGTATGTTCCTTCATTATGGGTAATGCAGGATTTATACCAGCAACCCCAGGATGGGCATCCCTTTGGAGCTCCTTGCATCCCTGCTGCTCTGCTCTGTCTTCATTGGGCCCGGGGCTCAGAGCGGTTTGGGTTTCGGGGTTAGGGCGTAGGGTAACCCTGGGGCAAGGTCTTCAGAGTGTAAGGCATGGGTCAGGATGGGGCATGAAGGCAAATGATTTAGAGAACAAGTCAAATATTTCCGAGGATGTACTACTGCTAATGATACGAAATCCTCAACCATAAATCCGGTTTGTGGAGATGTTGAGGATGTACTACTACGACCCTAAACCCGAAACCCTGAACCCTTGAGGATGTACTACCACTGCATTTGGAGCTGGGAAGGATGGTGGTTCTATTCAAAGCCGATGCACGACGCTTGGATGGATTTCAGCTAGGGTTTAGGGTTTAGGGGCCCCAGGGCCCTAGACCTTAAAGCATAGCTTGTGTTTTCTGGTTTTTTTTGGCATGTGCATCGATTTCGCCCCAAAACCCTGGACCCTGAACCCTGAAACCGCAAACCTAAACCCTGAACTCTAAACCCAAAGCCCTAAATCCTAGATCCTTAAATTAAGCCCTAAGCCCCTAAACCCTAAATCCTAAATCCTTAAACCCTCAGCCCCCAAACCCTAAGCCACTGACCCTCTAAACCCTAAGATCCGAAGCTTGAGCCCCGGTCTTGCAACACGATCTCAGTTGCCCTTGTCCAGCAACGAGCCTTTGGCCAGCGCATTTTTCCCGTGGTTCTTTCCGCTGGAAGGCATCTTGGCTAAGTTGAGGGAGCTTGGCTTAAGGTTTATATACGGGTTTGGGGTATTTCGGGGTTTGGAGTTGAGGGTGTTGCATAATGAAGCTTTGATGCAATGTTCGGCCTTTTTTAGTAGACTATACAGATGTCATATGTCTATTTCCACTATTTCTGATTGAGGTGCCCCAGACGAACTTTGGTCAATGCCATCCCTGTGGCATGCTGAATGACTGGAGTCCCTGCGGAATCTTGCATGGGCATAGGAGCAGGAATTGCTGTGGAAGTCTGGAACGGTTGAGGGTTTAGGGTTTAGGGGTTAGGGTGAGAAAAGGTCAAGACGTGGCATGTTAGAACCCCAACACCCTGCACCTTACGCATGTGATGCAGACTGGCTGAGGCAGCTTCCGAACATGCCAAGTTTGCTGTAACATCCCCGAAAGGTCCAGACACCCAGACAGCATATACTTGAACTTTGATGATCTTCCATGGAAATTCCAAGTGTAGGCCATATGCAACATGTCTGTGCACATGCATCGCTAACTATTGATTGATTCATTCATTCATTCATTCATTCATTCATTCATATAGCTAGCTAGATAGAACGATCGGTCGATTGATGGATGGATCGATGGATAGATAGATAGTCACAAGGGTAGAGAGACAGATAGCCAGATAGATAGATAGGTAGATAGATAGATAGATAGATAGATGGACAGCTGGATCGATGGATGGGTAGACAGATAAACACACATGCATACGTAGACGTGCACATGTAGTTGTCCACGTTTACATGTGAGTTCACACTGTGCATGCATGCATGCATACACGCGTATCTGCATATACGCATGTGCGAACGTAGAACCATTCATATACATACACAAATAGGTTCCCATGCCTACATGCACACATACAGACAGACACGGACGTACACCCCTACGTGCTGTACATACATCCATGCATGCATGCATACATACAGAAAACACATACATTTATGCATGCATACATACATGCATACATGCATACAAATCATGGATCCGTTCATTCGTTCATTCATTCATTCATTCATTCATTCATTCATTCATCAATTCATTCATTCATGCAAGCATTCATGCAGGCATGCATGCATTCATGCACGCATATATTCACTGACACATACACGCATAGAAACACGAGTACATGACTACATACCTACATACATACCTACATACATATATAAATACATACATACATACATGCATACATGCATGCATACATACATACATACATACATGCACACACACACACAGCAGCCGGTAGTCGGACCTTTACGGGTCATGGAATTGGCTGTGACCTAGTCGGCCTCGGCCTTTTTCCATATCAGCAGCCAAGATGGCTGGTATCCGAAAAAAGAAGAAGTCCGTCATTCGAGCACTTGGCTCCCCGACACAGTCTAGGGTGCTGAGGTCATCTAGTGAGGTTGGTCTCCAAGCCCCAAACGTCTCTAGACCCCTTACTACTAGTGTGGCGCTGCTGCCGTAGCGGGTTTGTTCTTCCCAAGCTCTTGGTTGTTTTTGTTTGCGTTTAGGGCTTGAGATTACGTGAATATGTAGTGCTGAATTTGCTGTGGTGCTTTGGTTTTGGAGTGGTCGTGTGGGGGCACCGGCAGAGACTCGTCAATACGTGACATGCGAACTGATGCACCATTACAAGGGACAACCTTTGCGGGGTTCCAGTTCCAGCGTTGTTGCTGAGACTGCTATGGTGAAACAAGTTGCCAGAAAGCTGGGCTGTCATATTGCAATTAGTAAAATTGTGGTTTCTGTTTCCGTGAGTTCCAGTTGCAAGTGCATAGTACATCAGATCTGAAGCTTGAACCTTCAGCCTTTACCCTGAAGCTTAAAATGTCTAGAGAGCTTACAGCTATCCTATCGCAAGTAGCCTGATGCCCGACCCGCGCCAATCGAGATCTGCTGTGATGCAGTATCGCGACTTTGTAGAAGTGCAGCAAAGCACCGGAGTGCCGCACAACCCCCCCCACCCCCCGCCCCCCCGACAGCCACAGCCACCACCAGAAACAGCCGCTGAGTTGCTTGAAGACGGCCTTCTTGTGCTACTCTGGCGGGCCTTGCACAGCCAATGATTTCTGCCTCCCTGCGAAACATGGTTAAAGGGTGATGGCGCCTCTCTGGCATGTGTGCAATTTACTGAGATGTAGCTGCAGGGTACATGACCGTAGTTGCGGTGCAAAGGATTGCGAAGGGGTAGCATATATATATATATTGAGATATAAACATAACCCGAAACCCTAAAACCTAAATCCTCTTCACCTTTGGTCCTTCTCATGCATGCCCTGCTGACTCGATCACCCGATCATCCACACAAAACCCGACTATCCATTTTTGGAGCTCCCATTCAAGAGAAACTCGACAAATCTAGCAGTAGTAGTAAATATATGTGTATGTGTTACCTTCTGGAAGGCAATTCCTATTCAACGACTAAGGTCTAAGGCAGTTTCTAGTTTCCTACACAGGACAGCCCTGCTAGAAGCCCTGAAAATTCTGGCGCGCTTCAGGCGCGAAGCCCCATACATTGAAACCCCGACTATAAAACGTCATGTCCAAAGCCTGAAGTCCAAAACCAACTTTGTCAAACCGTCAATGACATGTCCCAAATCCTAAGCCCTAAGCCCTAAACCCTAGATTGAAACCCAAATGCCAAATACTAAACCCTAACCCTAAACCTTAAACCCTAAACCGTAAATCCCTAACCCTTCATGATTCATCCTGACCCTCCGACGCCCTTCTTACTCTCACACTTTGGATTGGAATCCTATGCCTGCAAAAGCTTCATTTCTCCCTGAAGCCCTAAGCCAACATGAACCCTAGACTTGTATAAACCCTCACATTTGCATTTTAAGCCCTAAATCTCACAGACCCCGAAGAGCAACATGCCTCTTGATCGCTGCTCGAAGCTGCTCGAGCCGCTGAGCCAACCGGGGTTTTCCGTTTCACTGTCAGGGTAGGGGCCTCAGAAGAGCATGGCAATGTCGACCATAAGTTATGAGATGGTAAAGACGAAGATGATGAAATTGAGGATGATAACAATCATAACAATACATGGCGACGAGGCTGAAACAATGATGACAATCGTGCTGGGTAAGGTGGCGTGGGGTGGTCGCATTGTTGTGGTTTTTGCCTGCTCCTCCTGTTGCTCTTCTTCTTGCTGCTGCTGCAGCTCCAGCTGCCGATGCCGAGTATGATGGTGATGATGATGATGATGATGATGTTGATAGAATCAAAAGGACGAAGATGATGAGGATGAATCAGAAGATGATCAGGATGAGGATGATGAGGAGGAGGATAATGCTGGTCATGGCGATGATGACGATGACGATGACTCTGCCTAGCTGCTGGAACTGTACTCTAATGTGCCCCAAAGCCTTACTCTAAGTATGAAGGCACCTATACTATGACTCCACAGCCCTATTCTAAGTATGAAGGCCACTATACCATGTACCCCCAAAGCCCTAATGCAAGTATGAAGCCTCTATACTAGGTACCCCGAAGCCCTAAACCCTAAACCCTAAACCCTATTCTAAGTATGAAGGTTCCCCCTTTTTCTATGATCCCGAAGACCTCAGCAGCCCTGAAGTGGAACTGCCAAGAGGAAGGGCTTGGGGTTGAAGGGAGTTTAGGTGTGTAGGGGTTTAGGGTCTATAAGGTTTTAGGGTTTAGGGTTTAGGGGTTTAGGGGTTTAGGGTCCATAAGGTTTTAGGGTTTAGGGGTTAAGGGGGCTTGGGGTTTCGTGGAGAGTCTCCAGGCTTCGTATGGCCACTGGGTTGAATCTCCTTGACTTCCTCTTATCGAACATGCTGCATCATGCTCAGAGATTGTACCCCAGGTAATCGAAGATGACACATGCTTCCTCTACATTTGCAGCTTCTGTCTAGGGCTCTCCCATTTGAAGGCTAGCAGCGGGAATGCCATCGATGAAGCGCCCTTCGTCATCCACGGAGGCGTCCTACATGCAAGTGCACCCCCCCTCCCCAGCACCTCGAGACTTCCCGACGATCCTCCTTTCATGTCAAACCCATGGGTCCTAAGTACTTGTACATTAGGAACTACAATAAGGTGTGGGCGTGGCTGTTGGGGTGTGGCTGGTGGGGTGTGGCTGGTGTGGTTGGTGGGGACTGTGGTGTGGCTGGTGGGGCCCTGTGTGGCTGGTGTGGGTGTGTGGCTGGTGTGGCTGAGTCTGTGTGGCTGGTCGGGGCTTGGCTGGTTTTACTGGTGGGGGCCTGTGTGGCTGGTGTGGCTGGCGGGGTGTGTTTTGCGATATCCTGCGGTAAGGAGCGGTTCGATCCATTCGGTACGTGGCCAAGTAATCAGCGATACAAGCGGTTCGGTTCGCGATATTACGGTTCGAAGGGCGCTCAAGACCCTCACTCCAGGCAGGGCCCATCAAGAAGGCCAAGAAGGTGGCCAGCACCACTGGAGCTTCAGCTGAACTGAGGGCCCTGGGTAGGTAACCTTCAGCTTAACCTTTGTTGAGCATATGTTTTAGTACCAGAATAGTAGCTCGCAGCAATACCCCACTAAAATAGTTCTAACTAACAGACCCTGATTATGACTAGGGCGATGCAAGCTGTGGTGTTTAAGAGCGTCGGCTTGGCACGTTTGGCTCCCTCAGGTCTCCCGCCTGCTGTCCTACATAGTGTAGGATGACCTAGTGACCTAGTGGGTATGACCAACGAAATAGTACTACTATTCCTTAGGGGTCCTTGCAATGAATAGTCTAGAGCATACCCAAACCCCTATGCTAGTCATTAAAGGCCTCGTCAGACAGTCTATGATAAGATTATAGTAATCTCCGAATTGTGCCATGGGGTACCTCCAAATGCCCCACAGCACGGATCATGAGGGGGCTTCTTGTAGGGGTCAGAATATCTGCCCTAAAAGTCCCCATGGAGAGGCCCGGTGTACTGTGGGCCAAAACTCTGATCCAGTGATCAATGTCCCTATGTCGAGGTTGTAGGATGGATCAATGAAACTGGAATCATGGTTCTGTGAAGCCACGGCATGTACTCTGACGGCTGCACTGAGGTACAGGCTTCACTGCGCAGAGCAGCAAAGCCCTTCCTATGGATGCAACGATAAAGAGGACGGAGGCACCTGTTTGCAACCTAAGGGCGGTAAGGTTCAGGATTGTTTCAGTTTGGCAAATTGTGTTCGTGCTGCTCACACCTCGTTGATGACGACGCTGGACCTGCCAGCAAAACCACATTTGCACTTAACCTCGCATCCCGGTGGCAGTGACCCTTGCAGTACTTACTGTAGTTGTTTGCGCCAATGCTGCTCCAATAGTCCTTAATTATCATAGTTATCATAGTTATAGCAAAGAAATCCCTCGAAGCTTCCTTCTAGTCAGATTCTAGTCATACTTAGTAGGCTCTGTTCCACCGGAGAGTGAGAATCTCGCA
This sequence comes from Symbiodinium necroappetens, assembly GCA_905231915.1. Classification (NCBI taxonomy): domain Eukaryota; class Dinophyceae; order Suessiales; family Symbiodiniaceae; genus Symbiodinium; species Symbiodinium necroappetens. The sequence continues at coordinate 14,607 of CAJNJA010100808.1, forward strand.
CTGGAGGTTACTTCGTCATCGAGCCACCTGAACAAGCGCAGCGAAGCGAGCTCAGCTGCTTGTGATGCTGCCGACCTCTTAAAGGCTAAAGCCTTAGACTTCAGAGCCTGAAAACCTAAACCCTAAACCTAAAACCCCAAACCCTAAACCCCAAGCCCTAAACCCTAAACCCTAAATCCCTAAACCCCTACACCCCCTAAACTCTAAAACCCCACTAAGCCCTGAACCCCTCGGAGCGGTGCGCTCAGGATCAGTGCGACGGACTGTCGGTGAGACAGTGCTTGGAACTGAAGCACCTTGGCGCACCCTGGGGCTTCAGTTACCTAGACTTTTGAGTACAGGGTTCAAGGTTTGAGGATTTAGGGTTTCGGTTGCGGGTACTCTAGTGATTTTAATCATATGCTGTGTAGCCCAGGGACCGGAACCCCTTATCTAGGTGAAGGGAGCCTATGGCAGAGGGACATGCTTGTTGTCGCCGTTGATTCCACGACGCAGCCGGCAAGTATATCCTCCGCAGAGCATGTTCTCCCCCTCAGCCTCCGGCACACCAAACCCTGCACTGTCCCTAAACCCTAAACCTTAATTTAAACATCTCGAAAATCTATTCATCGGCGGGATGCACGGCTGCAAGGCAGCGCCAGACTTGAAACTTATTGCTCCGAACTCTACCTCGCCCCTAGCAACCCTAAAGCCCCATAAAGCCGAAGAAGCTACAAAACCCGACGAGGTACAGAAATCCCAAAAAAGGGTCGGTTGCCTATACTCGCAGCGGCTTGGCATCACAGAGCTCCAAAGGCCCTGCAGGTCACTCCTAATTTAGGAACTTCATCAAGAGGCCCAAATGGGACTTTCCGGGAGGTTCTTTTACATTTGCCCAGATGGGTCTTTCTGGGAGGTTCGTTATATGATGGAGCCTTCTGTTTTGAGGGTTCCATGGGGCCCAGGTCTCGGAATCAGATTGCTGCATTGCTGGTTGAAGTAGCGTCCTGGGTTTCAGAGTTAAGAGCAATGCCACAGAATCCTATAAGTGCCCTAAACCCTTAGGGTTCAGGGTTTAGGGTTTAAGCCCTAAGCCCTAAACCCTAAGCCTATACCGCGAAGGCGGAAAGCAAGCTCGGTTCTAATACTCGATGTGCCGCTGCGGCGGTGGTGACTAGATCAACTCCCCAAGCGCAAACCCTATACCGTCCACACCCTTATAATAGCAGATCCCCCAAATAAACCCTAGAAGCCACCTTGAACCGGCAGCACGGACTTTGCCAGCCACTTCTTCGACTCTTGTCCTTTTAGCTGACCTCCGCTACGATAGACCCTAGATCTAGGACATTTTCAGGTGGGTATAGGTACCCTTATGGAAGCCTTATAGAAGGTCTATATATACCTTATAGAAGCCTTATATGGAAGCCCCTACATGCCCTAAACTCCCCACCTGTAGTTTCCTGGAACTAGACCCTAAACCCCTTTTTTTCGGCTCTTGCCCTCAGGCGACCTCCGCTACGATCTGCAGCATAAGCGGCTGGAGCTCGTTGGGGGCAGCAAGGCTCACTGCTCTGAATCTCCTTAGGGCAGTAGGGGCTTTAGGACTGGTAGGGGCTTTAGGGTTTAGGGCAGTAGGGGCTTTAGGGTTTAGGGTTGACTGGGAGCCTTTTTTTTAAGAAACTCCGTTCCGGTTTTCAGGGTTCTACTACTTGGACCTTTTTTTTGTTTGCTGGAGGCCGGCTCAGCAGTCTGGGGTCTACATCGACAAGCAAGGTGTAATCTAGGGGTCTTAGTAGCCACCATCGGGTTTTTGTGCAAAAGGAGCACAAAAAAAGCATAACCATGAGCCCGACAGATGAATTCTACCACAGCCCGTAAACCGTAACCCCTAGCCCCTAAACCCTAAACTACAAGCCCTGGATCCCCTAAGCCCAAAACGCAATATACAGGGGCCTAAATATAGACCCTATACTAGTTTCTTGGGGGGGTTCCTCAGTATGATCATAGTAGAATATACCCCCAAAACCCTATTCTAACTATTCAGGCCCCTGCAGTAGAGGCTTCTAGGTCATGGATTCGGCTTCTTTTGCTTCGCACGCTCGGGGCGTGAGGCACATGCAGGACCGTCGCTTTGTAAGCCTTGTTACGAAGTCCTGTGATCCTTTATACCCTAAACCCTAAGCCCCAAACCCGAAACCCTTAATACCCTAAATCCCCGGCCCTAAACCTTCAACCCCTAGTACCCTAAAGCCTGAACCCAAGCCCTTAATGGCCCTAAACCCTATAAACCCTAAACACTAAACTCTGAGACCCTAAATCCCGTGAACATTATAGGTCTTTATAGACACCATCAGGTAACCCTTAATTACTCAAGATCATAACGTCGGCGAATGCTACTGCCACGGTGACCCCAATATTGCTAGTGTTGCTATTGTACTACTTATTTTCTACTGGCATTACCATCAGTACGCTTCTCACACCTCTTCTGAATCCCTAATCCTAGTAATGGGGTTGGTATGATTATTGCTACTACTGGCAGTCCCATCATTATGAGCATTATTTGTTTATAGGTGCTGTGTCCCTAGACCCTAAACCCCTCAACCCTAAACCCTCATTATCATGTAAACCCCAAACCCTAAACCCTAAACCCCCAAACCCTAAACCCTAAACTCAAAACCCGTAAACCCCAAACCATAAACCCTAAACTCAGAACCCCTAAACCCCAAACCCCAAACCCGAAACCCTAAACTCAGAACCCCTAAACCTCCAACTTGCTCTTCGCAAAAATCCGGCGATGGCAGGCGTCGCAGCCGGCTCCTATCGCTAAGGCCTCGTCGCCTTTAGTGGCTGCCGCTTGGTTTGTTTGGGGTTTAGGGCCCAGGATTTTGGGAGAGGGTTTTTTTAGGGTTTCGGGGAAGATACAGAGGGGACTTGTTTTAGGGTTACTACTTGGAGGTTCATGGGTAGTTATATGTGGGGTTATATAATAAGTCCCCTAATATGGGTTCTAACTATAGTGGCCTTACTTATAACACCACTTATATAGCTACTAGCTGCTAGCAGAAAAGGAAGTTTGGGAAAGCTACGAGGGCCAGGATTTGGGGCAGTGGAGTTTAGGTCTAGGCTGTCGTGTCTTGTGTTTGTGTGCGCACAGAGAACATATATATATATACACATGTATATGTATATATATATATATTGATATTGATATATGTATGTATGTATGTATGTATGTATGTATGTATGTATGTAGATGTACAGTTGTATGTAGCTGTATGTATGCATATGTAAAAAAGTATATATACATATATATATATATATACATACACACACATACACATATCCAAAGCCCGATTCCCTCTCCTAGTCTCACAACTAGATTCAGGTGTTAGGGTTCCAGAGTTTGCGCGCTTAGGGGAGGCTGGCCGGACATCTTGGCCGCGAGGGTGACTGGTGCTGTACTTTGCATGGTTCTGATGTGTTGGCCAGGAGGTTTGAAGAACTTGTTCGAGTTTCCCCGGATAGTCGATATCCACACATGCATACATATATATATATATATGTATATACACACATATATACATATTTGT
>CAJNJA010100819.1:288-18793 GCA_905231915.1 Symbiodinium necroappetens
TATGCTATATTATATATATATATATATATATGCTTGTTTATCTATGTGGTTGTTTATCTTTATGTTTTTTCTATATGTGTGCTTGTCTACGTGTGTAATAGTAGTAGGAGCAGTGATGGTCATCGTCGTCGTGGGAGTGGTAGTAGAAGCAGTGGCATTATCAGTCGTAGTACTACTGGTAGTAGTGGTGCAATGAGTACGAATGAAACCAATGCACCAGGTGAACCCCTCACCCTTAAACTCATGCATCTTTAAACCCTAAAACCACGAAACCCTGAAACAATAAACTTGAAAAGCCCTCAACAACCCTACAAAACCCAGAAATAGACCCTAACCTTCGGAAATAATGGCTCTTTTTTCAATATGTCGGGGTATGGTCTACTCCGAATAAGCAAGGACCTTTGAGGAATTCTATTGAACCCTGAACCCTGCGCGCCTGCAGCAGCTCGAACTGCTGCTTTGCCGGCCGCCACACGAAAAGGCGGCACTCTCCGACCTCGGAGCTAGCTTTAGGGTTTAGTGTCTTGGGTCTAGGATTTAAGGTTTACCTAGAGTCTGGGGTTAAGCATGTAGGGTTTAGGGCTTAGGATTTCGGTGTTGAGGGCTGAGGGTTTCGGGGAATTTCGGTGTGTAAATGTAAGGGCTAGAGTTTGGGGTTTAAGGTGCTTGGGGCTTATGAAAGGTATCTGCGTCTTTTTGTTGCGGGTCTTGTTGTATAATGTGCTCTTGGTGTTCCCCGCTTTTGCCATTGTCAAACGGTCTTCGGTGGCGTTGTAGCGCAGGTTGCTTCTTGTTGTGCTTGTGTTGTGCTTCCTTGGTTAGCTTATGAGACGTATAGGGGTTTTTTTGTGACAGTTTTACAAGGACTCAACAACGCTTTTATGCGATGTACAGGCGTCCACGGTTTCAGGATCTTGGGTTCAGGGGTTCGGTTGGAGGCTTGCGGTTTAGGGTCCATGCTGCGGATTTTTCGGTTTTGTCACGACTCCAAGCTGGTCGGGACATTGCTGCTTTTGCGGGATGTGGGACGACTGTGACGGCTATCGGGGCTTCTTGTGTGGCGTCCGTGATGTTGGATGCTGCTTCAACTTTGAAGCGTTCCACAAATGATTCCCGAAGCGATTTCACATGCCTTCAGGCCGTCCTCTTCAAGTTGGACACTCTAATGACCCTGAACCACTTCGGAAACCCTACATGATACTCAACACCCCTACCCGCTCACCCTTGTAAACACCCTATTCAACCTTCCCAAAGCTTGTCGCCGAAGAGAACCAAACAATAATACCCTCACAAACCCAACCATAATATGTTACACGGCAATATACCTTCTGCCACTAAAAAAAGACTTTGATATAATATAACACACTCTAAGGCAGTATAACATAATGTAATACAGTAGAGTATAATATCGTACATAAAAGTAGAGTATAATATAGTGCCATATAGTATAACATAGTACAATATAGTGCAACGCAATACCTCACCACAGCCCTCCGACCCCTCGCCAAACCTGGGGCATCCTGAGTTTGAAACTTTGGGGTTCCTGATATACAGTAAGAGGCCACATCAAGTCGGAACATGGGTTAAGGAGGATTCGTGCTGGATTTGCTTCTGCTTCTATATCACGGGTGCGAGTTGTGAGGTTAGTGAGCTTCAAACTTTCTGGCTTCTGGTAAAGGTTTTTTCTTTCTGGGGCGCTTCTCAAGGAGTTTAACCCAAGCTACCATAGCAAAGAAACCATAGTCTTTACCATGGATCCCTGTCACTGTAAATAAAAAATCAACTTGTTTATGATTTCATAAGGGTTTATTGCTTAAGGAGTTCACGGCATATGGACGGTTAAGGGTTCACGGGTTCAGCGGTGAGTCCGGCACGCTGTCGTTGGCGCTGTTTTCAGCGAAGGCCAACACCTCGGAAAACAGTGTAGATTGTGTCAAGGGAGCTTTTGGCTCACACTTGGGGTTAAATTGGGCTCACTTCGGAGGCTTATGCAGCAGCAGGGACTTAGAGCGTGTGTTCGAGTGTCTTTTTCGAGTCTCCGGCTTCACGATGACATCACACCTGCCACTAAAGGAAGAGGCAGAGCCAATGTGTAACTATGCTGGTGCGGTAAGCCCCAAACTCCAAACGCTAACCTCTACACCGCAAACGCCACACGCTAAATCCTCAACTCTAACTCTAACCCAAAGCCCACAACGCCAAATCGAAACCCCCTGCGTCCCTCCAAGGCCCGGAGGTTTCAGCTTGAGACCCAAGCGGGCCCGAGCACCTCTAAATGCGGTTCATAGGGATCTCTAGGAAATACAGAAATGGTGGTGTACCTTAATTTTAGGAAATATGTTGTTCAGGGGGTAAGGACCCTTCCCATTCTTTCCGGGTCTCTGTTGGGGTCCCCTGGTTTCTGCAACCGGTGCCTTATATCATACTAAGGTACTAAGGAGACGCTTGGGAGCTCAAGGGGCGAATCCTTCACTTAATGCGTAACTGGAGGTCTCTGGAACCCTTTAAACTTATATAAACCCTTCAAAACCCTTTGTAAACTCCGAAACAAATCCTCCCAGAAGGCAGAAAAGCCTGATGAAGCCCATCGAACCCTCACAGAAACCCCTATATAGCCCTTACAGAACCCCAGAGTCCTGGAGACTCCTGCCAGAATCCCTACGGTTTAGGGTTTAGGGTGACTAGGGAGAGGGCCCGACGAAACAGCCGGGGGCCCAACTCCGAGCGAGTCGGAGAGCCTCAAAAACTCCACGTCCTTCGCACCCTCGGTGGCCAGGTCCTGCACACAAGGGCGGATTTCAAGGTGCTTCAAGGGGGATGCTAGGATCTTTCCTTATGGGTTGTGTGGGGTTTTGTTAGTTTTCGCCAGCTTTAAAAAGACGATGCTCGAGGCGGTTCGTGGCCTAGGGCTCACAGTCGGGAAGTGAAGGTCTAGGGCCTGAAAAAAAAGCCCGAACAACTAGAACTGTGTTTTGTAACTTTGGGGGGGTTCCTTTAAGGGATTCCTGAACTAGGGTTCCTAAGTGTTCCTTCTTCGATGCTGGGTGTTACCCTAAATTCCACGGATCCTTCGCTTGGTTGCCAATCTGGGCTGCAAAGGTGCAGAGTAATATAGGGGACTTAAGAGGTAGAATAGGATTTTGGGGTATATTACACTACAGTATGTTTTCAGGCCCCTGCGAGAACCTCCCAAGGTGCGGCTGTGGTGGTAGAGCTGGGTGATGTGGTCGTCCATGTCCTGCAAACAAGGGTGCTTCCGTACGTTCTGGGTTTACTGAATGCACCATCCAATACAGACATGCATGCCAAAACGTTTTTGAGATGTCGTGTTTTAAAGTCATTGTTGCTAACTTAAAAAGTTTGAATGGGGTCTTGTGGCATCTTCTATTCTACTTACAACAAGAAATACAACCGGACACTATTATTGCTTGTTCGACCCTAGGTTAGCCTGTTCCTACCGAAGCTTCAAACCAGGCCGACCACTGCTGCAGAAAGATGGGCGGAGCCGGTTTTAGAGTTTAGGTGTAAAAGGCTGTGATGTCTGTTTTTCTCTTGCTTGCCAGGGTCTCCTGCCTCTTTTGGCATGCTTGTGAGACCAAAACTGGCGGTTGACTGCACATTCATCCATGCAAGCTTGTGCATGTATGCACTGGCATAAAGAGTAAAGGGGACTCGCACGATTCCAAAATGAAGCTGTTCGTGAGAAACTTCAAGTTTTGCCGAGGTCCCCTTACTCTCCTTTTGCCAATGTGAGAAGTCTTTGCGGAATTTGGCCGGTAGCTTGACGATACTTTTCATGACTTCTGCTCCAAATTGATTTACTTGCACCACTTGATCCTTGGTATACTTGATGCAAAAGGTCTTGTTGGGGCGTATGCATAAAGTGTCCAGCCAGCCGCTCGCTTTTCCTTCAAAAGTTCTGAAAAGAGCTGTTTGTCTGCTGCTAATCACCCACTTGTATACTGGCACAGTCGCTGTGAACCGACGAGAGGTGATTTACCTCAGTATCCCAGGCTCTGTTACGCCGGCACTCGGGGTACATGTATATGGCAGTGCCAGTACGCCAGGGCTGCATCAAGCAGCTCGCGTTCCATCTCCGGAAAATGCAGGATGAGCTTCTTGCGGATGCCTTCTGCATCATGTAGTTGGGTGGAAACAACTTTGCCATCTTCGTCCTCCTCCAGCAGTTTCGCATCCTTGACTGCAATCATCCTGCCGTTTACCCATCGCACTGCACGAAGGCTGGTTAGGAATGGCGAAGCATCAGGAAGCGTGCAAACATCCTTAACACCCTGCAACAGCTCCTCGGCACTGCCCGATGCAGGGTAAAAGAAATCAAAGAAACGTCGCCAGCCATCAACTTCAGCTGCCCTACCCAAGGAGTCTGGCACAAGAGGCCTATGCGGGGGGTCGCCCGTACGATGCTCCCGGTGGATGAGGCTCTCTCCCGGGTTCTTCACGTAGCGGAACTCTAGAAAAGAGTCTTGGAAGACCTGCTCAAAGCCTTTGTGGCCGTCATCATCGATGCGAACGGCCTGGGAGGATGGATAGCCACAGCCAGCTTCGACCAAGTAGCGGTCACCCTCCTCCTGGACATCATGAACCACTACTATAACATGGTTCCCAGGATGAGTGACGGCACCAGGGAGAACTTCCACCGCATATCCCAGTGCCTGCAACAAATGGCCAACAAAGGGCTGCTTGACAAAGCACAGACCGCCCTGTCCTCTCAGCATGGACGCCTTCACCTCTTGGGCAGTGGGCGGCTTGCGAGCGCCAGGATTTGTCGCCAAAAGATCGAGGTTGTGGAATGGCATGGCACTGACAGCCTTTGCGACGGCATTCAGCACCTCTTTGCGTGATCCGGTCAGATCAATGCCGTGTCGACACGCAAAATCATGAGCTTCGGCAGCAGACAGAAGGTTCACTTCCATGTTCCACGCATGGTCAGGCAGCATCCTACCAGGTCCTACCTAGGTCCAAGAAGCGCCGCAGCGAGCTGGGAACCGAAAACTGCTCTGGGTGAGGCACATGCGTCTGAGTGACAGCAACTCGCCCCTGCAAAGACGCGCGATTGACGTATTCAACAACCAACACTTCCAACCAGCTATGCATGCCACACTAAGATTGCAGTTTCAAGGTCGGTGTCCTTGTTGCAGCTGTCTTCGGCCGCTGATGCCGACGGAGGCGAGGAAGTGACCACAGAAAGATCGGCAGGTTGCTTGGGACACAGATGCGCATATTGTTTTTCGAGGTGTGCCATAGGCTGGACCACTAAAGGGCTGGGGGCTTAACTAAGGAAGCGCGGCAAGAGATGTACGCAAGTGGCCATCAGACCCAACAAAACCCGACAAAAGCCTGTGTCTAGGGCTTACTGGATTCATGGGGGTTAAAGGATGCTGTAGGCGTCTTATGGGGCTTGTTTACAAGGAGCCTTAAGGCTGTTGGAGTGCTTATGGGGCTTGTGGGGTTTTACAAGGTATATGGGGCGTTTGGGGCTTGTAGCACTTCTAGATTTTAGAGGGATTCTAGGGTTTGCAGGGCTGACAGGGTTCATAGCCTTTGTTGTTTGAGGCCTGCCTGATGCCACACGAACATGTCCAGACCCACCTGAGCGGCCGCAAGGCTCTAAGGCTTTTTTTTTACGAGGGGTGCTGCCTTTCAGCTTTCTGGGCTTCATGTTCAAGGTTCCGACTAGAGTCCAGGACGGTAAATCCCCATATCCCAGAACTAAATCCCTAGACCTGACCCTGAAGGCCTCAATGTTTGGTGCTCAGGGGGTGTTCTAATATGGCCTTACTAGTTAGAACATTCTGCACCACAACGAATACCATTACCAATTGCTCAGATCCTTTCTCCGGGGCTCCCCTATATTATCAAGCCAAAGGAACCTCTGTAAAACCCAACAAAGCATAATATTCCTAGTAACACCCACCTAAAACCGGGGTTCCGGGTGTTTCGATGCTTGAAACCCTAAACCCTAGACCACAAACCCGGAACCCTGCCCACAGCTGCTCTTCGGTTTTGCAACGAAGAGTTTCAATTGCGAACGGAGCCATGAGGCCTCAATAATATTAGAATCGGGTTTGGGTTACATTATACTAGAGTCTACTAGGGTTATTTTAAAGACTGCAGAGGGATGCTATTCGGTAGACTTCAGACCCCTGACCCTGTATTGGGCTCTCGCTACGGATTCTGGCGTTCTTGCAATCAGGTGGCCCTCCTCCGGCGATGTTTGATAGGGTTTTATGAAGAAGTCTGTGGAGGTTCCATAGGGATTACGAGCTACAGCAATGTGATTGCTGCATCTCCTTAACTCTAAACCCTCTCTGCCGGAGCGATGACTCGACTGAGCTGCCTGCATCCCAGCGATAGAGACGGCTGCTCAACTTGCGGCTGGCACCATCGAAGAAACTGGCCAGGCAGGGATTTTGTAAGAGGTCTACAAGGCCGGTGGGGTCTCAGGGCTTAGGGCTGACAGTGGGGTTCAAAAGGGTTTTGGAGGGCTTCCTGAGGGCATTCCATCGCCACCCTTAACCACATCAGACTCCCGGCCGGTCGAGCACAGGAACTGCGGCGCCCTCTGAATCTTGGGGTTTCGAGCTCCTTGCCCGGACTTCCTTACATACGTCCAAAAAAAGGTAGGATATTTGGGATTAAGGCGCCCAGCTGTCCAGCATTTCAAGGGAACTAAAGTAACTAAAGGTTAAATTATGGGATTATATAGGTGTTATAGTACCCAAAAAAGTTACGGGCCACCTGCTCTTCTGCTACTACTATGTCTGGTGGCGGCAGACATACGAACGATAAATACTCACTGTAAAATTGAGAACTACAAAACCATGACAATACTTCTATCAACAGCAGCAGCAGCAGGCAATTGTGCTAGTACTGCTAAGAATCGTAACAGACCCTAAACATCCTGACGCCCCTGAGCCCTCCAGCCCAAGACGTCGTACATCCTCAGTCAAAAGCCTAAACAAGCCCCAACACCCTAAACCTTGAAATCCCCTGAAACTCTGAACACCGGCAGGACGCCCCACAAAAGAAGCCCTTTTCCAGGGGCCCCACCACTGCAAGAAGATCATTACAAAGTTGAAAACCCGAAAAACACAGCGCTACAACCTTGAAACTCCAGCAACCCCGAAAACACCTCCAACCCCGTAAGCGCATGAAAGCCCTAAGACCCAGAAAACCCCCAACAAACCCTAAAGCCCCTCAAAAGCCACCGAGGCCTCGCCACGGCCAGGAAGACTTCTCCGGAGAGGCGGAAGGACGTCAAAGCCCAGGTGCCCCGCGTCGGAAGAGCCTGCAGGAGCTGCGCATTAAGGGATGTTTAGGGTTTAGAGTGTAGGGCTGTTTTTTTCGGAAAACGTTCAGGGATGCTCCTTGTTATGAAAATTAGGGGTGTTTCTTTTTGTGAAAAAACAGCCTTTTTTGAGTGGGCGTCTCTAGGAGCCTCAATCGATGAAGGGGCCAAGTCTCCTAGCCTGAGCGAGTTGCCTCGATCCGAAATCTCTACACTCAAAGGATCAGGGGACTCAGAAGGTGGAGTTCTAAGTAAGGTAACCAAAATAAGGGCCTTAATAACTACCAATACTAGTCTGGGGCCCTGTATCTAAATTACAGTTTCATTTACCTCAGAACCCTCTTCTGATTATTAAGGACCCATATATGATAGGTATAATTCTGCTAACCCCAACTAAGATACTTGCAACCCTACTCACGGAGTCCCCTGAGCCAAGAAGCATAGCAAGCCTCATGGTAGCCATCACAGTAACCTTTCTTGTAACCCTCCTACAACCCTTATAAACCCCAGGTTATAAAGTTCCCTGTTCCTTTCTGTACAGGGTTGAGTGTCCGTGCTGCTGGGGATACCAGGCTGGGGGTCCAGACTACACGAGTGTCAGATCGGCGAGTTTCGGGGGTTTCGGCCATGGGGTTTCGGGTTTAAGGTTTTTGGGGTTTAGCGTTTAGTGCGGTAGGGGGGAGGGTTTTGGGTTTAGGGGTTTGTATTCATGTACTGCCACTGCTGTTGCTGCTCCTCTCAACCCTAAGCCGACCGAGAAGCTCTGAACCCCACATCCAACAGCTCGAGACCGTTGAACCCAAGCTTGCACGGAACGCCTTGCGATCTCTGCCGCCGCAGGGCTACCGTTAGTATGTTCACCCGTACACATTAGCATTCATTAACATCGTGACTCTTCTTAATTACTGTCATTGTTGTATCATTGCTGTCCAGAAACGAGAAGTGGGGGGAGTAGCAGCAACTGCTGCAAGCCCGGTATGTCACTTGTTCTGAAACAGGAAACCTGTCGGAAGACCTGTCAACAGGCAGCTGTCGATTTTCGCTCGAAGCTCCACAGATTCGGGTCATGCCGAACCGGGTCGGCGAAGCCCTCGCAAGCATCGCATGCGGCAACAGGTATCGTTTCACCCGTCGCTACCACGCGAGGCACCCATGCAGTGCAAGAGGTGCAGCCGCAGCCCTGCTTCGTCCACTATAAGCCCGGTCGAAATGAAAACGCTACATTCTGCTGGCTGCCCTCTCGTGCTTCACTGGCAAGGACGATCTCAAAACTCATCGCCGTAGCCTTCCTCTTCACCCTCACCTGCAAAGAATTCCGTGGCTGTGTTGCTTGGCAGTCGCCCTGCAGACTTATCTTTTTTTATGTTGCAACGATGAACCCATGAAGACTCTACATGCACCGTTCGCATTCAAAGACTATGCACACGTTGTCATGCCATGGTATCGGAAACTAGCAGCATTTGGGAAATGGTTGTGGGCGGAGGCTTGGCGACCCGTGAGTGTCACAGCTCATTCTACACATGATGGGCATTTGAATCTTGCGCCTGTTAGACCCTAGACTACCCCAGACCTTTATGAGAAGCATGGCTCGGGCCAACGATTCTTGCTTCTTGAGACTGAAAGGGCCATGAACACTCACTCCTTAAACCTGACAATCGACCCAAAACGTTCTTCAGATTGGTGTGCTCCTACTTAAAATAGATGTGGATTGTCGCATGAAGCGCGGTGTTACGGGTTCCTTGCCTCGTTATCTGACTAAAGGTTGTGCCATGTTTACACCACGACACGACATGCTCTGGAAATGTACTGCAATAAAATATTCCACTACAATCCAAACAGTAAGAACCAGCATTATACAGGATCCCTTTTTCTGCGAAAGACCAGCTTAGCTTTTGAGAGGTGTTTACAACGCGAGTAGATATTTCTCAGGGTTCCGGCTGCGAACCATGAAGAACATGTTAAAATGAAACCCATCAACCGAAACCTTCAACCCAGAACCCGTTTGCACCTTACCGCCCAGGCCCAGCACCGAGCATCGTGAGAAGAGTGGGCCGTTGCTGGGGGCCATTTACAGATTGTGGTTGTTGCTCCTCCTTGTGAACATATTTTACTACAGGGGGCCAATTCCGAGTATACGAATACTAAAGACAAGATTTTCGACAGTGGCATACACACCATCCGGAACCATGTGTTTCAAATCAATCCACAAAACAATCGCGAGGTGTCACGAGTAGGGTTTTTCGAACTCGAATCTTTGAAAGTTTGAACGTATCAAATGTAGGACGAGATTGGAGGGTTTGAGAAGTTTGGACAATGAAAAGGTTGGAATTCGAAAGTTTGAACGTCTCGAGTTTGAAAGTGAGCTCGGGTTTGGAGATTGAAGGTTTGAACGAGAATCAAGTTTGAAGCCGGAGCGACGTGTGCCGTGCGAGGGACGTGAGGTGAAGGACACGTGGAGGACGGAGGTGGGTTCATGGAGCAGCTCCCGGGCTGGAAAATGAAAGCTTGAAACCCAGGGAGCTTGACAGATTGAAACGTTGTGAGTCTGAAAGCTTCAAAGATAGAAACTTTCAAAGGTTGGTGGAAGAGTTGAAAGAATCACCCTTCGAAAGCTTGAAAGCCTTAGCGACATGGAGTTCACAAGGTCGAACGCATAAAGTTTGAACGTTTGAGAGTTTAAAGGCATGAAAGGTTGAATGTTGGAATTCGAACATATTGAAAGCCTGAGTTTGAAAGCATGTTGCTGTTTTGCCGTTTCAGCGTATGTCTTGAGTCTAGGGCCTCAGGTTTGAAGTTTCGAGTTACCAAATGTGAAGAACCGGAATCGCCAAAGGAGGACGCGGCTTCAAGAAACGTGATCAACCGGGTTCGCCAAGTCAGGGGGCGCTTAAATGCCATCAACCCGGATCGCTAAATGCAACGGGGAGGGATTACGATATTAATCAGCCGGTCTCGCCAAATGATGGGGTGGGTGTAAGAAACATGATGAGCCAGGATCGCCAAGGGAGGGGGGGTTTAAGAAATGTGAAGAACCGGAATCGTCAAGGAGGACGCGGCTTCAAGAAATGTAATCAACCGGGTTCGCCAAATGACGGAGTGCATTTAAGAAATGTGACGTACCAAGATCACCAAATCTGAGGCCTTTCAAACCTCGAACTTTCCAACTTTCAAAACCTCAAACTTTCGAACTCGAAAGTCGGCGGGCTTTCGAACTTTCGAACTCGGCGCATTTCAAACGTTCAAGCTTTTGAGACTTCCAAACCTTCGAACTCTCAAACTCGCGTCTCATATTTTCGAACTTTCGAACTCCAAATCTTTCAATTTTCGAAACCCTCTAAATTTCAAGCTCTCGACGTCAATGGCCAGCCGGGCCAGCCGCAGACCGAACATGAAGAGCCAACTTTACAAACTCCAAACGTTCACATTGTCGAATGTGCGAGCTTTAAATTTTTTGAAGAAGTCAAACATTCGATCTCGAAGCTTTCGAAACCGTCAAACCTTCGAACATTCAAAATTTGAAATTCTCAACCTCCAAAACTTTGAGATCCGATCGACGAGTACGGCAAAAGTTTGAAGTTAGAGTTTGAAGAATCTAGTCGAGCTCGAAAGTTCGAAAGATCGAAAGTGTCAAATTTTGTAATGTTCCAGTTTGAACAGTTCGAACTTTGACGCCGGCTTGCTTGCGCAGACCAAAGTGCTCAAACTTTCGAGTTCCAGAGCCCTTGAAACCTTCGAACCCTCATTTTTAGAATTGAACTTTCAAACTCTAAGGTTTCAAGCTTTCAAACTCTCAAACCTTCGAGTTCGAACGACCTCGCTCGGGACACCATTCAAAACAATCATATCAAATCTAAACCATGGCGCAAGAAATGCCACTAAACCCCACGCACATGCTGATTCTCAACCCCTCTTTAAACCCCAAACCCTTCCCCCACCCCTTCTGCAACCGCTTTTTCCTGCAAGAAGCGGGCTGAACCCGCTGGCGAAGAAGAGGGTGTGAAACGGCTCGTCCGCAGACTCTCTGTGTTTTTTTTGTAAAGCAGCTGTGCACAGCCCAGTCAGCCCGCAGCCGCCAGCCGCACGTGCATCTGTGAGACCAGCCCCTGCTGTCTCTCTCCCGCGCCGTGGCATCCATCAGGAAGTCAACTCCTCACCTGCTTGATAAGCGCACACACAACGGTTGTTGATGCGAAGGCCGCCGGAGGTCACTGGTGAGACAGGAAGATCGAGCTGGGTCCAGTCGGCGGCAGCATTTTGGGATATTTGCTCGTGCAACACGATGGAGGCAGCCGCAGCAGCTTTGATTGCGGCCTCCTCCCAGGCTCTTGCCCTTGTCAGTTCGTTCTGCCAGACGCTTCTGCGGGGGCATTTACACGACGCTCCTTGCACTTGTTTGCGGCAGCATCCGCCTCTTGATTGAGCAACCTGCAACGAGCACTTCCAGGCCCCATGGGGGACTCGGGTCAGGTTGTTTGCCATGCCAAGGCAGGCCTTCAATGGCTGGTCCAAAACTTTGCCTACCATCTGCTGATCAGCGAAATCACTGGCGATGGTTACACGCGTCAGCGTCGGGCTATTCGTGCTAGGCTCACTTCCTGTAGCCTCAATGTCTCACATCGTCTTTGACCTGCTGCGGCAACCCTTTGAGGGAAGGCACATCAGCGTGGGTTTGTGGTCGACGTGGGCCAAAACAGATTTTTGGGCCGCTTTTGCCACATACCAGCACAGCATCCTTGGCATCGGCAATCCTGTGTAGCAGCTTCTTTCTCTTTCTCGTCCTGGCAACACAGCGATTTCGGCCCATGTGATCCCGGCACCATTCGGCGATCCCACGCGCACAGAAGGCCAGCGAAGAGTGCGCAGGTAAGTGACGAGGTCATCACGAAAAGCCGCAGGCCAAGGAAACACATTGCGCTTAACAGCCGCGGAGCACTGCACAGACGGGTCAGGCAGGACGACAGTCGCTTCAGAAACCGCAACCACCGGAGCAGCCCCCGGGGACTGCGGGAGTGCACCGGATCCAGCAACCTCAGGAGGAAAGGCCTGCGACTCGGGCGTGTCAGGGACGCCCGCGCTTTCACCAGCTGGAAAGTGGCAGACGTCAAGAAGGTAGCGCTGCGTCAAAGTGGCAAGGTGCTTGTGCTCAGAAGGCCCGGCAGGAAAGTCTGCAGCGACGAGGCCGCACAAGGTCAGGCAGGACGGCCAAGGCAAGGGGGTGTCCTTAAGTGAGAAAAGCTCGCAGTGCTGAGCCTGCAGGAAGTCAGGACAGGCCCAGAAGTAGTGCAAAGTGTCCTGCTTGACGGCACCACAAGGACACGCGGAGGTCAGAGCCTCCCCGGCATTGAAAGCATGAGAGCTGGTCCACTGAGCATCAGCAAGGATACCACGCAAAGAGGTCAGACAGGGACGCGTGCAGGTGCATTGTAGCAACACGGTCAACACCACTGTGCTGAACACCGTCGTAAAGCTTGTGCAGACGAAAGGCACGGCGCCAAGCCCAGAGCCGGGCGGCCTCCCGAAGCTCATGAGCCAGCGCAGACGGCTCAAGAGTGAGGAGGTTGAAGTCGGCAGTGGCAGTGCGGAGTGTGAAAGGAGAAGGCGAAATCCACTGAAACCCAGATACAAGCGACCACAAAAGCGACACAGGGCCACGCGGGTTAGCCGCTCGGACAGAGGCAGTCTGCCACCAGGCGGGCCATGCACGCCGACGGGCATCATCGGCCAGCAAACACCGCTGAAGGGTACAGAAGCTCTGGTAGCAAGGTGGGCCTGCGTGAAGAGCAACAGGACAGCATCAGCCGACCGAATGTGCCGCTTGGGGGCTTGAGCTCTTGCAAAGGTCGCTCACCCACAAAACAAGTCTCCAAAGGCCGTAGTTGGCAGGGCTGGAAGCAGCACCGCAGACCAGCTGAGCCTTCTGCAGGTGGGGAAGGGGAGAACAGCGGGCGCGCTTCGCAGCTTTGCGAGCCTTCGAGAAACGCTCACACTGAATCTGGGTGCGACGAGGACCATGAAACACGACCTGGCAACCAAGATCCTTGCTAGCAGCCTTGAGAGGGAGAGGTTGGCCTTGAAGCTGTAATGTTTTGATCTGCAAGCTGACGCAAATGCCCTGCCGCAGCTCACGAAAGACCGGAACAGGACGGCCACCTTCAGCTTCAGGTGTAGCATCGTCTGCGTAGCTGCACACCGAGACAGCCGTTTCAGAAGCGACCGCGCGGGACCACACCAACATGAGGAGGTTCATGCCGACGCACGCAAGAGCATCACCTTGAGGAAGGCCGCGGTTCACACTGAACTCCCGCCCAAGGCCATGAGCTGTTATTAGAAATTTGCGAGCGCCCCGGATGGCACCAAGCCAAGTATCACAAAAGCTCACAGGCAACCCACTGTGGACGAGGAGGTTGCAAAGAACCTGGTGCGGGATCGAGTCATACGCCTTAGCAAGGTCCAGCGAAAAACCCATGCGATGAATGCTTGCGCAGCAGCAGCCGCCGACAACCAAGCAGGATCAACAGAGCGTTTGCCCCGTCGATAACCGAACTGCGTTGGAGCCGCCCAGGTCTCAGCCCACTCACTCAGCTGACGTGCACGCACCGAAGCCCAGGCCCGGTAGACCAAAGTAGCAACCGTGATGGGCCGTTGGTCTTCCTCAGTAGAGTCCTTGGGACCAGAGCCACAACCTGGAGAAGCAAATCAGGAGGCCAGCGCCCTCCCGAGTCTTCAACGTCATTAAGAAGGTCAGCAAGCTTCTGCAGAAGGAAGTCAGGCCAGCTTTTGAGTTCACTGACAGCCCAACCATCAGCACCACCAGACGAGGAGTCGGACATGGAGCGGATGGCATCGCGGAGGTGAGCCGCTGCAATCCTCAGCAGGGCAACCGGCGCAGAGACAGCATATTGACGAAACCGGCGCCAAAAAGTATCAAAGTCCACGCTAGGTGCCTCGCCCTCACCAGGGCAGACGACAGGCTGCCATTTGGACCACAAGACACGCTCAACATCAGTGGCCTCAAAGGACACAGCGCCAGAGTCGGGGAGCTTGACCGAGACAAGGGGAGGAGCGCGACAGTGACGAACCCAAGAGAAGATGTGACGCTTCTGCTTGGGATCGCGCCACCGGGCCCGACAGGTCTCACGCCACGAGGAGAGGCGACAGCGGGTCTCAGCCTCATGCTGCCGAGTCACAGCAGAAGAGACAAAGTCGACCGCAAGACAGAGGCTCTGGTACTCAGGCAAAGGAGCTTGAGTGACAAACCAGCTGCTCCATAACTCAACCGGAACATACTTCATGTCACGCTGACAAAGATGCTGCCAGAGAGCACGCAGCTCCCGCTCAGCATCAACAGATGCAGTAGCAGCGGCGACCTGAAGCCGAAGTCTACCAGCTTGCTCCAGGGACCGGAGGAAACGCTGGCGAGCTGCATTCTTAACCGCGGTTGCAGGAGAGGCAACGCAGTCCCGAAGACGAGGCGGAGCCATGCGCACCCTTTTCGGACGACCGTTCCTAAACCCTAAACCCTAAACCTTAAACCCTACAATGTTTTAAACTCTAAACCCTAAACCTTAAATCCTGAACTTTACAGGATTTAGGATTTCCCTCCTACACCCTTGGGCTTTAAGGTTTAAGGTTTAGGGTTTCCTTGAACCCTAAACCCTGCAGGATTTATAGAGTTTAAGGTTTAGGGTTTGAAACCTCAACCCTACAGGATTTATAGGGTTTGAGGTTTAGGGTTTGGGTTCTAAACCCTAAACACCCGCGTTGCGAGCACGCTGCCAAGCAGGCGCAGCCCCTCCCCAAACTAGCAACGCTGGGAGCAACCCAAGCAATAGCCGAGGCAGAATCCTGACGGACGGGCGTCGGATGCTTGACAACGTAACCCGCGACAACAGCAGCCTGCAAGGAAGTAACCATGGGCTTGTGGACAGGAAGGCCAGACGGCGGGTAGCTGACATCACACAGGCCCGGAGCCAGACGCAGGCCGAGAAAGAGCGCATCCACCCGTGTACCAGCACCATATTAGCCTGAGCAATTCACGTGGGAGGCGGGGTGGCACCAGCGGCACGCGCCGAAGTCCAAGCAGCGTCATGTCACCCACGCAATTGAAGCTGAGCCAAGGTTCATCAACAGGGAAATTGAAGTCTCCAGCAAGGACAACTGGAACGTTACCCCACGCAACACAATCTTCAGCGATGGCAGCGATGGCTTGCTCAGCCCGGTCATGGATGTCAAAGCGTTGTGTGCCACCCGGGTAGCGATAAAACACAACAGCATTGACACAAGCATGCAAGGGATCAAAGCCACGCAAGGCACAAACAGCATGCAGCAACCGACCTTCGGCCTGCAACTGACAGAGGAGCGGGCACGCGAGCGTCGCGCATCCGAGAGAACACGTGTTGCTTCTGCTGTGCCCCGCTTTTGTTTGGGATCACGCCAGCAAGAACGACAGGCTTGGCGCCAGTTGAGCCCAGAACGCCTCCCTTCCTCGTCGAGCCGATTAACTTCTGCAGAAAAATCATCAACAGCTTGACAGAGGCCCAATGTAGTCAGGCAAAAGAGAGCCCGCCCTTGCACCCTGCGTGTGCTATTCCTTACATGTCATTACTATGGTATAGAAAACCCCAAACCCTACTCTGACGATTAAGGCCTCTGTGTTAAGTCCTAAACCTTTGAACACTGTGCCTTCCGCAGTTTCGATGCCGACCTCCTCGTAGTCCTGCGCTCTTTCTCTTGCAGCTCAATCGATGTGAAATTCAAAAATCTTGTGAGAATTTGTGCTTCTACACGGGCTCCATATAAATGCATGCGCTGTCACGGTTTAGGCTGGCTCTTTTGCAGGAAATAGCTGAAGGACATTCAAATCCCAAAACATCAAACCAAAACTTGAAACAGAAACACAGACACCCACAGAGACCACTACGAGTACGAGTACCACAAACGCCATCCGCTCAAAACTATCAAGCAAACCGTAGCTGTAGCTCCATCGAACAGCGAACTCACCAAATCCAGATGAACGAAATGGAAGATGAAGATGACAAGCAGACGCAATGATGGAGACATGCCGAGAATGCCCATGCAGAAGCTTGCTTCCAACACTCTTATCCGTCCTCGGCAGAAAACGGCCTCAACGCCAAGCATCATGCGACGCGCACCCTTATATAATCCAATACCCGAAGCCCGACCAAAGCCTCAACATCCATGTAAGGTGAAGCCTTGCAAGCTCCAAAGCACTAGAAACGCCGAGTGCATCCGTAGAAGTCGATGAGGAGCCTTATGATCTTGCGAGGCCCCACGCCTGAAACCCGATTAGAAGCCCAACATCTCTATACAAAACCCACAACGCCTGTTGAAATTCATGGAAACCCGATTCTCGAACCTAGACGACCCTCTGAATCCAGCAGAAACTGTCGCAAGACCCTTCCAAAACGCTGATCACCACCGAAAAAATACATGAAACCATTCTCTGACACCTAAACTCTTGATCTAAAGACATTCTGTACCAAAAATGCAAAGCCTCTCTGAAAGCCCCAGAAAGGAAGAAGGCTCCTTCTCCAGGGCCGCCAGGTCCTCCCGGGCCTCCGAGAACTCGCCTTCCTCCATGCCCTCTCCTGGGCTCTCCAAAACAGGTCGCGTTCGTGTTTAGGGTTCGGAAGGCTCTCAAACAGGATCACTGTAAAGGCTTCTAGCGTGAAACCTTCCGAAGGGCTGAGGTAGTTCAGGGCTTAGGGGTCCTTTTGGGTAGGCTTTTCTGGCTGCTTTCACTGTTCAGGGGGTCCTTTGAAGGGTCCTTCGAAGGATTTCGGGCTTTCGGGGCTTTCGGGACCTCGGAGAGTTCCAAAACCCGGTCGCGCCAGGTGGGGGGGGGGCTGTTGGGGCTCTATGGCTCCAAGGAGCTCCTTTTGCGGCTCCAAGTGGCTCTTTGGGGAGTTTGTTGGGGCTTCGAGCCCTTTGGAGCTCTAGGATCTCGAGAGGGTAATATCAACACAGAGAATGTGCAAAAGGTTCCAACGGGGGCTTTAGGGTTTTGGGTTTCATGCTTCAAGAGATTTATTTCGTGCTTAAGCGTTTAAGTTTCAGCTTGGTTAGGGCTCTACGGAACACAATGAAGGAGGAGGTAAAAAGGCTGTGTAGGGCTTTTTCTTCTTGAAGCTGGAGGGTTGCATTTGGGATCGGTTGGGGTCTAGACCTCCAGGGCTTCGGATTTTAGTGTAGGGTTGAGGGTTCAAAAAGGTCTCCTGACCGAGCAGGAAATCTTCAAGGGGGTTGTAAAAGCCTCTGATTCCGATTTGATGTAGCATGCTTTTGGCGGGGCTGTGGAGCTGCTTTTGTCCTATTTGTCGGAGCCTTGCAGTAACCGTTTGAATAAGGTTTTGGAGTATGTTCTTCTTCTACAGGGAGCTATAAGGGAAGCTTGTTCCTAATTGGTAGCAGAGCCTCAGAGGCTGGGGCTTCAGTTGCGAGGCTTAGGGCTTCTGACGGAGCTTTTCGAAGCTTTATGCCAGGCTCTGAAATAAGCACGGTCCGGTGTCAGAGGGCTTGGAGTTTTGGGCTGGTTTCGCAAGGATTGAAGCTGTGATATAGGTTTTTTGAGGATTTCGGTTTGTAGCGGGTCAGGCTAGCGTAGGGTTCTCAAAACTGTGTGAGGGTTTTTGCGGCATGAAATTCGGTTCTACAGGGCCTAGGGGCTTTGGGCTTTTGTCTTTGGGATGCGCCGGGGTTCCCATGGGGCTTCCGGTTCAGGGCTTTTGGGGTTGTGGGTTCAGGGTTTTGCAGCGTAGGGCTTCGGGGCAAAGCGCTACTCACGAAGAACATGCAAAGGGATCAGAGGAAGTTTTTGCTGAACTGCTGCTTGCTTGCTTCTCGCTCGCGATTACTTGGAGATCCAAAACAGGGGCTAATAAATAGAACAGAGTCTTGGGAAGCTTTGTACTTTTTTGCGGGTTAAGGATGATAATGGGAACGTACTACTAGTTGTTCAAGTGAAAGATGACTTCTGAAAGCAGCCCAGGTCTCCGACGTAGTGGTGGACGAAGGCACGCTTGGAGTACATCAGGTCGAACTTGTGGTCGATGCGGGAGAAGACTTCGGCAATGGCGGTGCTGTTGGAGATCCTAGGTCCAGGTGCTGACTTTAACGGCCGAGAAGTGTACAGTGTAGAGTCTCGGGTGTTAGGAAATTTCCGCGAAAGCTAGCTGC
>CAJNJA010100830.1:0-18792 GCA_905231915.1 Symbiodinium necroappetens
CGTAAGTCCAAGGGCCCTACTTGTAGTTAGTTGGCCTAGAACTTAAGGCTTAGGGCCTAGAGCCCTGGCGGTGTCATGCTGCTTTAGGGTATATAGGGGTTTAGGGTTTACGGGTGAGGTCGCGACACGAGTCCATACCTAGCAGCCTATATGAGAGTTTTTTTCAACAGATGCAGCGCAAATCACAGATCTCGGCCCCGTGTCCTACTGCTCCTCTTACCATCTTACCATACCAGCATCAAGCGAAGCCGTCAATGTCTATTTAATTTCAAAGAACCCCGACATAACACAAAACAAAAGCACAACAACTCCAGGTCTCCTTCAACCCTGTGACGAAGACACATCTTGAGGTTAAAAGGGCTTAGGGTTGAGATCCTTTCCGGAGGGGTTAAGTGGAAATCTCCCGGAGGGGTTAAGTGGAAATCACCTAGTGCATGGGCGGCCTGCAAAGCTGACGACTATCTCACTCTTTCGTGAGCCCCCAATCCCCAATCCGAAACCCCTAAACTTTCAACCCTGAATCTTGACCTTGAACCCTGAGTCACGAACTGACCTGTCCTAAACTCCTAAACCCGGAACCCGGCCAGGGAGTCGAAACTGGCAAACTTCGCTGGCCGCTGGGGGAAGAGCTTGACATAGCAGACCTCTGCTTCGAGCACGCTGTTTTCACCATTGCAACCACAACGGCAACGACCACGACCGCGACCACAACAACAACAACGACGACAACAACAACCCCAACGCCAACGCCAACGCCAATACCAACACCAACACCGCCAACAACAACGACAACAACAACGACGACGACAACGACAACCACGACAGCGAAAACCACGACAACGACAGCCACGACAACCACGACAACCGCGACAACCACGACAACAACAACAAACACAACAAACACAACAAACACAACAAACACAACAAACATAACAAACACAACAAACACAACCACAAACACAAACACAAACACAAACCAACACACAAACAAGCAAACAAACAAACAAACAAGCAAACAAACAAACAACCAAACAAACAGCAACAAACAACAAGAGGGAAAGTCGAACGAATTCGCTTTGGTGGGGGTTAAGGCGAAGAAAAACAATGAACTTGAAATCAAACGTCTTCTCCGAAGGAGAAGCCACACGAATTCGCTTTGGGGCGTTAAAAGCTGAGAAAGATAGAGAATTGTTGAAATTGTTTTGAATATCTCTCTTCTGAAACCAAAATGGGAAAACAACAATCAATTCTTCTTGTCATCGTCTTCCACAAATTTGATCAATCTTCTTTTCCAACGCAGTGGATTTCCAACACTCCAGAACATGGCGCTGGTCTTCACTGCCTCGGTGGCGGTCTTGACGGCGCCCATGATGGTGCGCTTGAGCATCTCGTCGGTGCTGAAGCTCGAGGTTTCGCAGCACGCCGTTCAGAGCCAAATGGATTTTTGAATCACGGCTTCGCTCAGGCTCCAAGGCTTCCTGGGCCTCGGGAGTTTGCAGGTAGCGCAAAAAAAGCCACAAAAGAGTTCCAAGGAACGGAAGCAGCTGTGCATGGCCGACATTGGGCCGACATGTTTTCCCAAACAATGAAGGTGGGATGTTGCTCGCGCAGCTCCGGAATGTGGTGGTTTTGCATCTCGCAAAACCGAGCCATGCGAAACCTTGCGTTGGCATCCCTGAGGAGATCGGATGCAAAGAAAGTCAACTTGACCTCGAACCATCTGCTCGTCTCCACCCGGCGCTCCTTACGTTAATTAAACCTGGGAACCCTTGGAAACTAGGATGCAGCATTTCTCCTTATAAATGAAATCATTTGTCTCTTCTTACTTCACTTTGCATGGACTCTTTTCCTGGATCGGTGGTTGTAATGAAAGACCAAAATCGGATAGAAATAAAAGCCCATAAAGACCAGGCCTTTTACAACTGGGAAATCTTATGACAGAAATGTGAGCGTCTGTTGGGTAGAAAGAAGTAAGTCACACATTTCCTTGTCTACTTCACTGACATTTCCGTTCCTAATCTTACCGTTGGGCTGTGGTCGTAATTAATACAAAGAAATAGGCCAAATAGACCATAAATGCTGTCTTTGTTTAATAGAATTGAAATTATTTAGTTCTTTCGTTACGTTCATATTTAGTTCTCGATCTACCTATATTATCTGTGTTGTTTTTGCTATGTTAGAGAGTGCTGAGAAACAGCGACCGATGCATTGTATATGGTAATGTCCCGGCAGTTTTGTGCCTGCTAGACCGCTAAGCCGAGTGCTGGGGGTGGGGGCAGGGTATTTTCCAAAAGGCGCCTTGATCCTTGCTGTGCTCCCTTTAGTAACTTTTGTAGCTTTAGGGTTTAGGGTTGAGGGTTTAGGGGTTTAGGGTTTAGGTACTACGAATATTCGGGCTTGAGATCTAAACATCTTCATGTTCAGGTCGTGTGGGGCTTACAGTGTAAGGCCTGGGGCTTTTGGGGCTCAGACTGTGGAGCTATCGTGTCGGTGGTTTAGGGATCTAGGTAGAGTTTGGGAGTAGGCCCAGGGTTAGGGCTGGAGATGTTGAGCTCTATTTAGGGGCTTTAGGGGTTAAGATATCGGGTCGGAGCTTGATCCCAGAAACCCCACCATACGCTTTACCGCGGCATGCATCAAGAAGCCCTAAACCCCAAGCCCCTGAACGGGGAACTTTCGACCTGCGACCTCCAACCGTAAATCCTCAAGTTCTAATGTAGGGGCCTTGATAGTTGGAATAGGGTATTATGCTCCTTTGTAGTATAATTATGACAAGGAACCCTGAGGAAAAAAATGGTAGTTATTTCGGCTGCTATCTTATCCACATCTTGATGGACCAGATTGGGCCGTCTATAGCATTCCCACGCAGCACGAAAACGGTAAGAAGGTAACAGCAGGAGAGCTGAGGAACCTAACCCTACATCTTCTAGTTTGGGGTTTCC
This sequence comes from Symbiodinium necroappetens, assembly GCA_905231915.1. Lineage (NCBI taxonomy): Eukaryota > Dinophyceae > Suessiales > Symbiodiniaceae > Symbiodinium > Symbiodinium necroappetens. The sequence goes on from CAJNJA010100830.1 coordinate 2,943, forward strand.
GGGTTCAAGTAGAACCTAGATTCCAAACCCCATAGATCCTAAAACCTGAACCGGCAAACCCTACATCCTGCGCACCAAATCCTGAATCCGGCGAACGCCCTTCAAAGGGCTGGATCATTTAGGCACTTCGCCTGCTGGTGATAGTCCGGGCTCTGCTTCAATGCCTGCTATTGCCGAATCGTAGCAGAAGGAATTCGGAAAGTCTAGGATATCCGGTTTGAATGTAGGACGTTAGGCTCCAAAGCCTTGTCTCGTGTTTTTCTAGAGTTGTGTAAGGTTGTGCTATAGGGTCTTATGGTTGTTTTTGCTTTCGGCTTTAGATTCGCAGGGTTTGACAAGGGCTCGGTATGGGTTCCCTTTCGGGGCCTCATACACAAGGGTTGCGCTTGGCTGAATGACTATCAGCTGAAGAGGCCGGAAAACATCTGGTATTGCAGCAGCGAGCGACATGATTGTAGTTCCTTCTTTTCTCATGGGTGAACATCGATCAAGTCGAAGCAGCCAGAGAAATATGTTTAGCGCAAGATGCTCATATGACATTTGAAGCATGCTCACCCTTTCGATCTTTGTAACTCGTTATAAGTTCTGCGTAACTGTCACCAGAGATGGGCTTGGTACATGCCGACAGTCCCTGAACTCTAAATCCTAATCCTAAAAAACCCTAAGCCCTGGCCCTAGAACTAAAAGACCTAAGGCCTAAGCCCTAACTCCTAAACCGGAAACCCAGAGAGCCGACATGGCCTCTACGAAGCCCAAGACCGAACCGTCGTGAACTTCGCTGTGAGTCTGAGCCTGGCAAAGCTGACGAAAAACAGGGGCTCTAAGAAGAGTCATACGTAGGGCTTTATAGGGTAAGGCTTCAGAAGCTAAGGAGTCTGAGTCTGCTATACAAAGGGCCGTAAGAAGTATACATAGGACATAGGGCTTTGTAGGGGAAGGCTGAAAAAAGCTAAGGGTTTTTAATACAAAAGAGCCTCAAAGAGTAGACATAGGGCTTTATAGGCTAAGGCTTCATCATCATAAGTTCAATGGTTTTCATACCAAGGGGCCTTAATAAATAATAGGGTCGCTGCCTTAAGGGTATATGACACTACACTATATTCCCCCATATTCTGGGGGCAAATGGTTGCACAGAAGAGCTCTGGAAAAATGATCTGTAGCGATGGGACACTCTTCAACCCAGCATCTCGGCCCTAAACCCGAAGCCCAAGCTCACCAACCCTAAGCTACTAAACCCCAGTACCAAACCATAGACCACCTGAGCCGTAAACCCCTAAACTCTTAATAAAACCCTAAAGCAGTCTAGACCCCTAAACCCTTAAAGCCCTAAGCCCCTAAACTTATAAAACCCCAAGCCCTAAACCCTTAAAGCCCAAAGCCCCGAAACCCATAAAGCCCTAAGCCCCGAAACCCTTAAAGCCCTAAGCCCTTAAAGCCGTCAACCCTGGAAGCCTGGCTTCGGGATCTTGGGTTTTAGGGCTTAGGAACCCGAAACCCTACATGGGCCCGACTAACCTACCGCTTCAAGGACATATTAAAAGGAAATCAAAACAAGGAACCCCAAAAAGGTAGGTTCTTTAGGGTCTAGGTAAACCCTAAACCCTAAACCCCAAGCCCTAGACCCCTAAACCCTTAAACCCCTGAACCCCTAAAACCCTAAACCCTAAAACCCTAAACCCTAAACACTAAACCCGAAACCCCGATCCTCGGGGGTCGCTGCAGTGTTGCCATGGCCGGTGCCGCCCTCTGCGAGAGAAGGTGGCTCCTGCGATCATGCGGCATCTCGAGGGTGGAGGGCTTATCATAAAAGTAAACACTAATAATCATAGGGGTTTGGCTTTAGGCCAACCTGCCCCATGCAGAGGGCAGATGACAGCAGGGCCATTGGCCTCATGCACCGGCTGGGGCAAACAATTCTTTGTTTCTTGGGTCTTGTTGATCGGTCCAGAGATGTCCGCCCAAATGGGAGGCCATTGTGTCCTAATTTATCTTGATGGAGCAGAGTGCCAGTGTCTGTATCTTGGAAACCTTGCTCGTCTTGAGCTTCTTGACGGGGCCAAGTGCCAGTGTCTGTGTGTTGGAAACCTTGCTCGTCTTCAGTTGCCTCACTTGCGGAGTTAGTTGAAGGGCCAGCATTGATGATCGACAACCGGTTGACCATGGTTCGCCTAAAGGGGTGTGTGTGTCTATATATATATATACACATAATTTTTATGGGCACACACACACATATACATATATATATATATACATGCATGCATGCATGCATGCATACCTACATACCTACATACCTACATACATGCATGCATACATACATATATATATATATATTCACACATACGCATGAATTTACCTGTGGTCACAGGTTACGTACGCAGATATTGGGTAACACTTCACTACACTCTAATGGCGTTGAGCGCAGCCGAAGCACTGGGCAACCACGTCCCTGGCGCCTCCGATCCGACACCTGTGTGGTTACAAATACCGAAGCTCGAAATCCCAAAGCCTCTCCGCCAGCACTAAACATAGGGTTTAGGGTTTAGGGTTTAGGGTTTAGGGTAACATGGACCATATACCTGAAACCAGATTGCGAGCCCTGGAACAGTCTAATCTATGTTTCTTCTGTAACATGTATCAGGCTCTCCCCCTAAACCCCAAACCCTAAACCCCTAAACCCTAATTAAACCCTAAACCCTAAAACATCCAAGACAACTGAAGACTTGCCTTGCCGCCGCGACTTCCTTCCATCGCCAGGCTCCGGAGGCGTGCGCAGATGCCTTGCGACTTTGGGGCGCCGTGTGCTCGGTTCTGCAGGCTTTAAAAGGGGGCTCTGTGTTTAAGGGTTCAGGGTTTTGGGATGTGGTTTATATCTTAACCTCCAGGCAGTGCTTGAAAAAAGGGTTGCGAGTATCGACCGATTGGCGCGAGCCTGGCACGTTAAGTTTGGTCTTTCGGGTGCGTGCCCGCCGGAAAATACCGTTGAGGCCAATGCTTCTTCGGCACCTTTTCGGGTTGAGTGTGCAAGGTGCTTGTACCCCAAAACCTGGTCTGAAGCTTAGTCGGGATATTTCTTGGGATGCTGTCCCTAAACCCTAAACCCTAAAACCCTAAACCTGGCGCTTTGCCGAACTAGAGAATCGTTAGGCCCTTCTGGGCAAACCCAGACCCGAATCCTTGAGGGATACAAACAGTAAATAACATGATGCTTCACTCATTAAGGGTTTAGGGTTTAGGGCATAAAGAGCTAGGTCGGTGACTTAAAGCTCTCTTTGTCCGAACAGAACTTGCACGACATGCTGGGCACGTCGTCGGGCTGATGCTACCTAGACCATAAACTGTGCCTGTGAGGGGCCTGCCAGTCATCTACTAATCTACTATGCAGATAAGTAGGTGTTTTCGACTAGTAACCCGTGAACTGTACTGCTGACTATACAAGTCAGGCTTCTACGCTCAGCGAGACTTATTTGAGGAAAGTCGTACAGTGACCTCATCCGGCAAAACTGAACTTGGTCAAAGCCCACGCCCCAGCTCATGAAAAATCTTGCACGGACCGGTGTTTGATATACGCTTTCTCCGGGCGAATTCTCAAGGGCTTCAAAACAACCATACCGTAACAACCACGGAAAGCTAGTCCAATTCTTGAGGACGCCGAGGAACAAGGTTCGCTACTCGGTGAACTCCTGCACTGATAACACCCCGGACCGAAACAACTTTGGCCCAACGAGCCCCGAAGCAAGATCTTGAGACAAGGTTCATGCTTCGATGGAAGAGAGATCTTTCTCCAAGGTTCGCGCATCGACATAGAAATTCCTTAGTAGAAGATACACCGCGGTTTCTTCTTACTAATTCACTGTCGAGTCTAGGTGGAGCGGAGACCGTGACCGTTACCCAAAACTTAAACCTTTACAAACACGTGCTCCTTGAGACATGTCAGACGGCCCCTAAACCCTAAACCCGAAAGCTCAATGCTGTGAGGGTTCTGGCTTGGCTACATAACATGGCCTGTTGAAACCCCTGAGGCTCTGTCCGAAATCGAGGCCCCACAAGGGTACAACAGACAAAAACAATAAAGCAGAACAACACAACCCCAAACCCCAAACCCTGAATGCCGACAAGGGCCAGCGAGTGTTCTTGGTTGTGGAAGCAACCGTGGCGAGCATAACAACAGCAAACACAGCCAGTGTAGCAACAGGTCAGCGCACCAACAATCACCATGATGATATCGCAAAGTGATGACAGCGCACCACACCCTTCAATCCCAGGTCAAGGTGTGCTAGCGCCAATAAACTTAAGCCGAAACGCCCTGAGCACTTCATCCTTGTAACACCCGGCACCAACCCAGAGAGCCCAATACCCCTTAATTAAGGAATATACCGTAAATTATGGGGGCCTTAATATTATGATTTAAGGTCTATTCCTGAGTCAAGGGGTATTGGGCTCTCTGGGAACAGAATGAAGGTAAACAGCATCCAAGAGGCTGCTGAGCAGCTTTCCAGCGCTTGGACTGCGCATCGTGGCCGCCTGCCGGTCATCAACAAGAACATCACAGAACAAGAATAAAGACAACTAGGAATAATAAGCACCAGAGTAAGAATACAAACAACTAAGAATGAGAACCAGATCAAGAATAAGACTAAGAATACGTGAATAAGAACAGCAATGACAATCAGAATGAAAACAAGAATAACAACAGGGACAGGAATATTTTGACAATAGGAATGATAAGAAGAAGAATAGTAAGCAAACAGTTTTGATAACAACAACATGCGAATGCCGTGTAGGGTTTGGGCAGCTTAGGCAGGTGAGTGTGTGTGACGTTGGAAGGCTTGAGGGGCCTTGTGCGTGGATAGTTAGTTTATGGTTTATAATATAGGGCTTGTTTCTGCAGTGCAACCAGTGCAGCGGACATCCTTGTCGTGTCGAAGCTGTGATGCTTGATGTTTGGACAAGTTGATGCATGTTGCATGGGCCTAAGCAAGCACATTCAGAAATACCCTAAGCCTAAACCCTAAGCCCTAAACCAAGTAGAAGCCACCCTGAACCCGAACCCCGAAGTTTCGTAAAGATTTAATTCATCCTCAACGAAACCCTATCATTTCACTGGTGGTGCGGTGCGCCGGGGGTTATATGTGTTGGCCTTAATGGTTGGAGTCTTGCCATGTGCATGGCTCATGATGCCCTTCTTGCTTAAGGCTGGACAAACGACGATAACGAAGCCGAAGATGAGCACCCTAAACCCTAAAACGTGCCAACCGCACCACAAGCACCCAGCACCTGTGTAGCCCAAACCACGTACGGAGCCCTTAGACCCAAATTCGTCAACTGCAAAAACTAGAACCCAACTCTACATGCCAAAACCCCGCAAAGCCCGAACAATCCCGGATAGAAACCCATCAAACACAAACAACAACCCCAAAGACACCCTGTCAGCAAGTATAAAAGCCTATAAAAAAACAAGATATGAACACTAGTACGCATGTTATACATATACATATATATGCAGATACATACATACATACATATATCTAACCAGTATTGATATTGATATTGCTAAAATGGTATTAGTAGAATATGATGATGTTACTCACACTAAATTGTTTTGAGAAGAACATTAAGAATACATATGCATTGTTCGAATAAGGTGTGTGTATATATATATCTATATACATATATAAATAAACAAACAAATATAAATATATATGTATATATAGCATGTATATGACTTCTCAAACCGGGTGCCTCGCACTCCTCCCTCGGTAGCTGGGAGAGCCAGCCTCAGAATGTCGGCGTTCGAAGGTTCTTGGTTTCAGGGTCCACTTGGAGTTTCATGCATGATGTAGGTGGCGCTCATAACTATAGCCCCTTTTAGAGGACTAAGAACTCCATGTTATAACCACCCATGAAACTCCAAGTAAGGGTTTAGGGTGTTCAGTTTCGGGTTTGGCGGTTTAGACTTTGGGGCCAGGGCATAGTAGAGGTTTGAGGTTCAGGGGTTTAGGGTTTGGGGGGTGAGGGGTTTAGGGTATAGATGGGTATAGTGTAGACGTTTGGGCTTGGTTTACGGCTTTTCGTCCCTCCAATCTGAATGGTGGCTTTGGGCTCTAGGGAACTTAAGCAGCTGGTTTGTAGGACACCCATATGTTTGCTTCGTAAGTCAAAACCTACGTTCACAAGCAGCACATCAAACATTTGTGCAATGCCTGCATGTGCAATTAACTGTTCTACTTCTTGGGCCAGGGATTGAGTTCTTACTCGTGTTACCTTGACATGTCATGCATGCCACGATACGTTATATATCAAGCCGCATGCTTTTCTGCGAGGGCGCTTGTGCATTCATGGCTCTGTTGCAGCTATCCTGTCAACTTCGGCATGATTAAGGCGAGGCTAGACCTAAGACGCCCGAAACCCCAAGCCCCACCGTTCTGATGAATCGACTTTCGCTTGTTCGCGGCCAGGTCTCGAGTACCCTCGTGCAACGACACCTGCGCAGGAGGCCGGACAGTGGCCTTGGAAGGCGGAGTGAGGTGTGGATGGGTTTCAGGATTTAGACTGGGAGGCGACACCTAGGATGATGTGAAATACAGATGATGTTCACAATAATGCATTATGCATACTGCTGTTATTAACATAGACCTTGTTGTTGCTATCTCTCTTCATTGTTGCGGTCTTGATATTGCACTCTCGCTTCTGCCGCCCCTACGTCTGCTTCTACCTCTACTTCTACCTCTACCTCTGCTTCTACTTTACTTCTACTTGTACTTCCTACTACTACTACTACTACTACTACTACTACTACGACTACTACTACTACTACTACTACTACTCCTACTGCTACTCCTACTACTACTACTACTACTACTACGACTACCAGTACTACTACCAGTACTACTACCAGTACTACTACCAGTACTACTACCAGTACTACTACTACTACTACTACTACTACTACTACCACTACCACTAGCACTGGCACTACCACTACCACTACTACTGGCATCTGCCACTGCTACTGCTACTGCTACTGCCACTCCTCCTCCTCTTGCCTCCGCCGTTGCCGCCGCCGTTGCCGTTGCCGTTGCCGCTGTGGTTGTTGTTGTTGTTGCTGTTGTTGCTAGTGGTGGTTGTTGTTGTGGTTGCTGCTGCTACTATTGCCGTTGTTGGTATGCTGGTTTAGGGCTTGGGGGTATTCTGTTTTGGGTGGACGCGTTTCGATTGGGTGTGCAGCCTAGCTTACAAAAAGGCACAACTAAGGTAGTGAGCTGAAAAACCGCCCTGATAGTCCATGTGTAAGCATGTTTAATAACCCTAACCATCTCATACCCCCAATACCCTCAGTGTTCATTCTAATCATTACAGCCCTTGTATTGCACAGACACTAATCCATGCCCGCAACCCCCGTACGACTCTGAGGCATACCCGTGCCCCTTGAACGCCAAAGAGAACTACACATCAAAGAAACAACTCTGAAACCGTAAGTAAACCCTTGACAAGGCAAGTTATCAGAAAGCAACACATCTAAACCTCGCGCAAAGTGGCCGGAAGAGGTACTGTTGCCCTCTTCTGCGTGAAGCAGGACCAGGGCCTCTCAGCGTCGGAAGGAATTGAGTTCACTTAGTGATGAGGGCTTACATCAAGATTTCAAGAACCCTGTGGATCATGACTCCCTGGTCATTAGTAGGGAATGGGGGAATGGATCCCTATGATAGTCCCTTAAGGTCCCCCATAGTAGTCCCAACAACCCATTCCCCCACTTACCAAAAACCAGTCAGTGTCAGATGAAGCCATGCTTGGTCAGGAACCTTTTCTGATTGCAGGAAGGCTGCAGCACCGAAGGGACTTTGGAGCAGTGGGAAGGGTTACATTGGACCCTAACTTAGGAACACAAAACCCGAAACCCTAAGCGCGAAACCCTGACCCCTAAAACGTTAAAATCCAAACCCTGAGTGCGAATCTCCCAGCTAGGCAGGCATTTCCCACAGATCCTTTCCAGGACCGTAAGCTCAAACTTCAACAACTTGGGTTTAGGGTTTAGGGGAAACCACCCTTCCACCAAGACAGCATTGTCAGCAACAACAATACATCCCTCCAATCACGGGCAAAGAAACCTGTACAACACTCCCAAGCCCCACACATAGTACCCTCATATTGATTCGGATGGTAACCTTTTATAGTAACCTTATAAATCGGCACCGTGTAGCTTTTTGAAGACCCTAAACCCTAAACCAAGGACCCCCAAACCCTGCATCCTAGAACCTAAACTCTACCCTAAACCCTAAGTCCCAAACTCGAGACCCCAACCCCTACACCCTGAACTCCCTATACCACCCCCGAACCCTGAACACCTAAACCCTAAACCCTGAACTCCAACACCCCCAAACCCTAAACCCCAAAGCCTTAAGCTAAATTTTAAACTCTAAACTCCCTAGGAGGTCCCCGATTGTGCGACTCTCAGGTGCCCACGGCTTGCTCCTCCGAGGTTGCCTCGCTGATCGCCAGCCACTCTGGGCAAGCGTCCTTTCTTTACTTGGAGGTTCATGGATATTTATAAATATGGTTATAAGTCCCCTAACATGGGTGGTAACTACAGTTACCCTACTTATAACCCTACTTATAACTACCCATGAACCTCCAAGTGGGCCCCAAAGAACCTACCTTTTTCAGGACTTGTATAAGGAACTCAGAAGAAGGAGCCCTAAAAAAGGCAGGTTCTTTGGGGTCCAGGTAGGCTTTAGCTCGGACTTAGGGTTTGGGGCTTTAGGGCTTCGGGATTTGGAGTTCCGGGTGTAGAGCTTCGGGGTTAGGGTTTAGGGCCACCGGAAGAACATATCAGGGAGTCAGAGGCCTCAACAGGTGGGATGATGGTAGTTGGGATTAAGGATAGGAAGACATTTGAAATCCCCCACCTAGCAGTAGTAATAGTGGTAGTGGTAGTGGTAGTGGTAGTGGTAGTGGTAGTGGTAGTGGTAGTGGTAGTAGTAGTAGTAGTAGGAGTAGTAGTAGAAGAAGTAAGTTGTTGTTGTAGCAGCAGTAGTAGGAGGAGGAGAAAGAGCAAGAGCAGGAGTAGGTGCAGGAGCAAAACCACAAACAGCAGCAGCAGCAGCTGTAGCACTAGTCGTGGTGGTAGTAGCCGACGTCGGAGCAGGCAGGTCAAAAGCAGCTGTTGTAGGCCTAAATTCCACTAAGCCCCAAATCCTGGACATCCCTAAACCCTATCAAACACTACTAGTAAGAACCCTCAACTGGTCAACCCTGAAGTCCTGCACGAGAGAGTCGGAAGAGGTTTAGGGATTAAAGTTTAGGGTTTAGGGTTGAGGGCTTAGGGTTTAGGGTTTAAGAGTCTAGGGTTTAGGGGTTAGGTGAAGGGTTTTCAGATTTTAAGGGAACTTCAGCCCAGGCTTCCGCGAGGCGCCGCGCCGCCGCCCCCGAGGAAGCGCCGGGCAGTGGCCGCCCAGCAGCGTCAAGGCTAGCGGCCTGAGATTTTTAAATTAAGGTTTAGGGTTTAGGATGTTAGGGTTTAGAGCTTAGGGTTTAGGCTTCAGGGTTTCGGGTGTAGAGTATTTTTCGGGTATGGGTGTGGGGAACTGACCGGTGTGGGGCGCAGGGGAGTTTTAGTTTTTTAGCCCGCGGATGTGCTTTAGTATTAGGACAGGAGCCAGGGCTTTAGGGCTTCGTGTTCTGGTGTATCGGTCGGTTTGTGATGCATGAGCATAGGACTAATGGCCATGGCTGTAAACACTTAAATTACCAAGTATGTGATGTCTGGAAGTTTAAGTACAGTAAACCCTAAACCCTAAACCCTAAAACCCAAACCCCAAACCCTAAACCCTAAACCCTCAACCCTGAATCCTAAGCCCTAAGAGACTCCACCCAAAATGTGGGCCGGGAAGCCCTGAAGTTCCTAAGCCACAAGAACCCCAGAATCTCCCACCTTTTTTTGTTTTTTTTTGGGGGGGGTGGGGGGGTTGAATTGTTTGAGGTTTAGGGCTTTAGGGTTTTAAGGACTTGAGCTGGGTTGTTTGGGTTAGGGCACAAGGGCTTGAAGGGTTTAAGCTGGACTGTTTGGGGTTTAAGGCTCTAGGGCTTTAGGGGTTTTAGCTGGGTTGTTCGGGGTTTAATGCTTTGGGGTTAGGGGTTTTAGCTGGGTTGTTTGGGGTTTAAGGCTTCAGCGTTAGGGTTTTAGGGGTGTAGGACTTGGATCTTCGAGCATAGTGGCTTTAAGCAGCAGTCGCACATTTCACGCATCGCCCGGGATCAAGACTTGTTACCCTATTACCCTGCGAGGTGCCAGCTTCACCAGCGCGACCGTCACTACTACCGCGTTGTCATTGGCAAAATCTGTATCATCAGCGCCGTCATCATCATATCATATTCATCTTCATCGTATAACCATCATTCGTAACATTCTCGGCGTCTTAATCTGCAGCGCCATCATCATCAGCAGAAGCATTATCGTCCCTCTCTGCCGTCTGGTCGTACTCCTGGCCACAAGAACCGACATGCTAGCAACAACAGCTGCATTGAAGCCATGATACAGCACTGGGCAGACAAAAGCATAACAAACAACCACGTGGATCTCTTTGCTGGGTGCCGCACAATGGATGCCAATGGAAGGCGGGCCTGCGGACGGATGCTTCAGTCCCTGAAGCCTAAGCCCTACACCCTGTGACCGTCTTCAGCTCCTAAACTCTATTTCCTAGATCCTGTCCCTACTTAGAGGTTCAGGGGTCGTTAGTGAAGACATATATATATGTGTGTATATATATATATATACATGGGGTTACAAGTAAGATAACTCTAGCTATAACCCATATTAGGGGACTTATGACCATACTTAAAACCACCCATGAACCTCCAAGTACACCCTGTGACCGTCTTGGCGCAGGTTCCAAAGGGGGAGCCGACATCAAGGGATTTCTCTGCATGTTGGGTGTACTTGAAGGTTCATGGGCAGTTATAAGTAGAGTTATAAGTAGGGTAACTGTAGTTACAACCTATATTAGGGGACTTACAACCCTCATTAACAACGACCCATGAACCTCCAAGTAGGGCCTCTAGGATTCACGCACTCTGAGCCGCCAATCCTCAGACTTGAAGAAAACAAGGCTCGCCCCGCCACTGAACCTCTGAACCCTATCCACGTAAGGAGCCCTAACCCTAAATACTAAAGGTTCAAATATCCAAATAGTACGGGTTGAAGTTACTCTGAATGGTTTGGGTACTTAAGACTCTACTCTTCACAGGCACTGCAATAGTCATTCAAGAGCCGGTTCGCGTGTCTGAGAAAGCAGGGAATGCAGGCAGCGGGTCTTTATGTCGTAGCCGCGGCGCACAGCCCTACAACAAACAGGTGTTCACTGCACGCATTACTCTCGCAAGGGTTCCTGGCCTCTTGAGCTCCATACATGTCAACATGATCAGCAGTAGGTGCAGGTTGCAGGGGACGGCCCAACAAACATCCCTAAGCCCTACGACACTCCACCTTAGGCCCTAAACCCAGGAAAAAAAATAGGACAAAAACACACTGAAACCCTCTAACCCCTGAGCCCTACTCGAGACCCGGCGCCTGCCCACGCTTGCAGTGCAGCACGAAAAGGGGCAGCAGGCACTCCTTCCTTGGCATCTTGCGGTTGACTATGGTTCTTCTTCTTGTCATTAATATTCTTACTATTACTATTATTATTGTTATTACTATAAGGTCTATGGGGCTTGATTTGGGTGAATACGGCTTTCTTCGCGTTTATAGTGCTTTCTTTGGGTTAATAGGGCTTAGGGTTTATAGGGCTTTAGGGCCTATAGGGATTGTAGGCTCAGGGTTTCACAAGGGTCAGGACAAACCTTATCAGGAATATATATATATATGTACATATATATATATATGTACGAAACCCTAATAGGGAACCCTAAAAACGTAGGTCTTTTTCGGCTACAGCTAGAGCTTTTTGGGCTTAGTCAGAGGGTCGAGGGCTCCTTTTTTGGGACATCTCGACGCACTTCAGCAGCCGCAGGTCGTGCTGCTGAGGTGGCGCTCGGGTTTCCACCTCGACGGGCCACCGGGGGAAGGGGGGACAGGAGATGCTGAAAGACGCGGCCCACGGCACTTCCTTGAGCTTCTTGGGCTCGTTCAAGGTGAGCGGCGGGTCTTCGGGAGCTGGAGACACTCTTCCCCAGAGAGCCCAGTACCCCTTAATTAAGGAATATACCTTAAAACCATAATATTAAGGCCCCTATAATTTAAGGTATATTCCTTAATTATGGGGTATTGGGCTCTCTGGGTTCCAGAGGGGCCAAGTCGTCCTCTGAGGTCAGCGGCGTCCTGTTTAAGCTACGGCCGCCCAAGCACTTCAGGGTTTTATGGTTTAGGGTTTAGGGGTTTAGGGTTTAGGGTTTAGGGGTTTAGGGTTTAGGGTTTCTCCAGTGCATCCCGGACGAACTTTGGGCGAATGGAACGGCGAGTGGGAGCTCTCTTGCTGATCGCCGAAGCCATCTAGTCCGTAGAGCAGGGCACAGAGTACGTGGCCCACTGTTTTTTCTTCTGCTTCGAAGACCAGAAACTCAGGCTCTGGTGGTTCCTCGTGCTTGATGGGGGGGGGAGCCTTGCTATGCCGCTATGCAGCCTTAAGGGCAGGGTGTTTAGGGTTTCAGTGTTTAGGGTTTAAGGTTTATAGGGCTTTAGGGTTGATACTAGAAAGGTACGTTTGAAGGGTACCATAACGATATGCTACATTAGGCTAAGCTATATATAAGTCTTCAAGGATCGTATACTTAGGGTGGTGTGCATGGTTTCGGGTTTGGGGCTGCGGCCGGCGCTGCTTGAGGAATTCTTGGGGAAGCCGGCGGCTGGGTCTTCGTCTAAACCCTACCTGGACCCTTCAGAACCTACCTTCTTAGAGTTCCTTGATATGATTTTCTTGTATATGCCCTTAAACAGAAATAGGTTCTTTGGGGTCCAGGTAGACCCTGAAGCCCTAAACCCTAAAGCCTAAACCCCAGACCCCAAGAGAGGGTTTATGACGGTAGCAAGGGTTGGTGCTCGAGGTCAACACCAAACTGTCTTGTTAAACACCAAACCCAAAACTCTCAATCCTCAACCCTTGACACCAAACCTTAAATCCTACCTGCAAAGCCAACGCCTGACTTGGACTCCCGCCTGCTCCTTATTGCGCACAACATACCTACTTAGCCAGAACTTCGGGGCACTTTCTGAGGCGTGGACCCTATAAAGTGCGACCGGTACTAAGCACCTTATGCGCAGCCTGAGGTAAGCCCTATACTTGGAGGTTCATGGGTAATTATAAGTGGGGTGAGTAGGGCAGCTGTAAATATAAACACATAACTAAGTAAATATAAACATACATATATATATATATACATATACATGAGCAGCGGTCAAAACCTCTTTTCAATCCTTTGACGCTAACAAACCCTTGCGCTTATGGTGCGCGCAGCTTCCGCGGAGCCAACTGTCCCTTGCACGCGGCCCCTCGAATGTGCTCCAACCTTGAAGCCCTTGCGCACGCCCTTGCGCGTTTCAGGTCTTTCATGCAGGACTGATATAATTAATTCACTTTCTGAGATTCTCTTTCGCTATATATATATATATGTATATATACACCACCACCAGATTAGGGGACTTATAACCCTACTTAAAAAAAAAAATCCTTGAAGCTCCAAGCGGAGCCCTGGAAGGGAGCCAAAAGTCCAGACGAGACTCACCAAGCGGCTGAGGTCATCAAGCCACTGGGCCTCAACGGCGCGCTTCATGGGGTTTAGGGGATTTTGGGCTTTAGAGCTTTAGGGGTTTAGGGTTTTAGGGTTTAGGGGTTTAGTGGTTTAGGGGTTTAGGGTTTTAGGGTTTAGGGCTTAGGGATTTAGGGTTTTAAGGGCTAGGGGTTGGGGGTTTAGGGTTTGGGGGATCACGGTGACATGGTTTCATGGCCAAGGACTTGCACAGCTGGGTTGAAGGATGCACAGGGTTTTTGCATTAGGGACGCATGGAGGATTTATCGGGGTTCAGTGGGTCCATTCGGACCCAGCATATTTTCTCGAGCCCTTGAATCTACTAACTAGCTACAAGTAGGGTTATAAGTAGGGTACCCGTAATTATAGGCGATATTCGGGGCCTAACAACTCCATTTATAACTACCCATGAACCTCCAAGTAGAATTCTCAGGCTCTGCAGGTCACCTGATCTAAACAAAACCAACTGCATGAGACTTGAGCAGCTTCAGGTTGACTTTAGCGGGTTTAGGATTCTAGGGCTCTAGGGTTTTAGGGTTTAGGGTTTAGGGTTTAGGGTAGGCGTGTAAGTGCCTGTGTTAGCCTTTGTTGCTTAAGGGTTTTATAGGGTGAGCTTAAGCAATTTCTGACTGTTGCCACCTTTTCCAAACCTGCTTCAACTGCGCATGAACCTGAAAGTGCCCGGCCCCAACCCTAAACCCTGAACCCAAAATCCAAGAAAATCGAATCAAGACAACGACTGTCCCTAAACTCTAAACAACCTGGAGGTGCCCAAGGTCAGCGCCCAGGCTGCATCAAGAACCACAGTGTCGCCCTGAGGTGGTTCCGGTTTACAAGGTTTGGGTTTTAGGATTTAGGGTTGAGGGGTTTACCCATGCATGAAGCGGACCTGCTCACGCTAAGCAAACGGACAGCAATACGAATCTGAAAACTATCGGCGCTACCTGCTGATCACAATAAAAATCGATTTCAGCATGGTCATGAGAAGCGAAACAAGATGAGGCAATATATCGAACCACATGCAACCGCGACGTCTCCAAGGTATCAATGAAATCCAGCGAGCCAAAGGTCCCCCTCAAGTAAGGCTTTCCACTCGTAACCCTCAAGCGTGAATCCCAACCTTGAGACCCAGGGAATTTCCCTAGACAAAAATAGCCGAAAGCCGTGGAACCCTGACTTCAACTCACGGACAATGACTCTGTGGAAACGGCGAGACACCACAAATGGGTAGTCCTATTAGTTAGGATCCATTTTTAGGTCCCCCAACATAGTATGGCAACCTTATACAACAGGACCCCCCCAGGGACCTTAATTTAGAGAACTACCCAAATAAGCAGCCATGATCAACCTTAGCAGCCCTGAACCCTCAGGCCTGCCGCTTTAGGATGCTAGCCTTCTATGCCCAAAGCAACGATCTAAGCATCCGATGCTCTTGAAGAGCTTTTGGGTTTAGGGGTTTATTGGGCTTCGGGTGTTTAGGCTTTAGGGTTCGGGAATCGCTGCAGATCTGGTGGGCGAGGATCAAGATTTCAGTCGAGCGACAGATCAGGGCTGAGGCTTTCGTCTGCCTAGGATTTACGGTGTAGGGTTTAAGGGTTTGGGGTTTAGGGTTTAGGGCTTAAGGGTTTAGGGCTTAAGGGTTTAAGGGTTTAGGGGTTTAGGGGTTAAGGGTTTAGGGTGTAGGATTTAGCAGAACGAACAACCACCTGAACCCTAGACCCCCAGAACTCGAAGCCCGAACCCTGAACCCTCCACCCTAAGCCATAATCCTATATAGCCTAACCCTTGAACCTCGCCCCAAACCCGAAGCCCCAAACCCTAAATCCTAAACCCGAAACCCTAAACCCGAAACCCTAAAGCCTAAAGATTCCTTAACCCTAAAACCGAGACCCTGAAGCCTAAAGATTCCTTAACCCCAAAACCGAAACCCTAAAGCCTAAAGATTCCTTAACCCTAAAACCGAAACCCTAACGCCTCAACTAAACCCGGCCTGCCCTGCGCCTTCAGCGGGAGGCTCCATGGCTTTAGCAACCGGCTCGCTGCTTCGGCTGCAGTCTTTGCAGGACTAGGTCTGGAGTCTAGATATTAGGTTTAAAGGTTTAAGGGTTTAGGG
>CAJNJA010100841.1:0-18790 GCA_905231915.1 Symbiodinium necroappetens
GGTAGCGATAGCGGCAACTGTGGCAGTTATCGCAGCAGTTAGCATAACAGTGGCAGTGGCAGTGGCAGTAGCAGTAGTAGTAGTAGTAGTAGTAGTAGTAGTAGTAGTGGTAGTAGTAGTATTGGCAGCAGCAGCAGTGCGAAAAATACTAGTTTCAACGGTCGCAATGGTCGTCGCGTTGATGGTAGCAAAAACAGAAAATGATGATAGAAAGTCAGTATTGTCTTTAATCAAGTGCGGTTTAGGGGTTTAGGGTTTGTGGCCGTTTCCACATGAACTGATCGCATGGAAGAACAGATGCTATGCAGGGCTTGTCGGAGCTTCAGAGATTGGAAGCCATGTTTTTCTGTGCGTTGGTCGAAGCACCATCTGTGGCTGGTTTTTGGTAGGCCAAAGCCGACCATCAGAAACGGTTGGACGGCCGATGAAAGACCAGGCAGAGCCCGAAGCAGCGACCCACGTCAGGCTCTGAGAGCAGCCACAACTGGCCATGGCAGTTGTGCAAGGGTAATGGGTATGACCTGTACAGCAAGAGTTTCGGAACATTTTGTTTGCTGACTTTGTCTTCATGTGCCTCAAGGAAGTGGGGGCTACACTCTTGGCATTGTCGTGCGCGATGGCCAACTTGACGAGAGCAGGATAGACAAGGGTCTGTGAAGCACCTGTGCTGTGTCGTAGCAAGCGTTGGCCGATGGGGCTTCAATGTGCGTTGTACAACAGCCTCTATGAAGTGGACGACGAAGCCGAAGTGTCAGTCTATGCTTCAATGCGCTCGATTTCATCGTGGATTTCACCCGCTATTGAGGTGCAGTATACAGCGTGTCACTTTAGCAGAATGCTTCAGCCTGCGCAGGATTCCAGACACGATACTGCAGCTGATGTCCAAGAAGGCACCAAAGGACACACTCTCCACATCCTTCTGTGGAGCTTTGTGCCATGGAAGTTGCTGCGTCCCTGGGACGAGGACAGGAGGAAAGTGGTGCAGCTTGGTGAAGTTGATATCGATATATATATATATATGTATATGTATATGTATATATATATATCCATGCACAGAGATCGTTGCTGTATTCGGGCTATGCCGAGCATGTAACTCAAGGCGGCATGCGTCTGCATCACCACCGCGACGACAATCAAACATGCAAGAGGCTCACGGATACAGATCGTAGGAGTCTGTTCGGGACTGCGTGGTTATGAGCACTCTCCTTTCAAAATTGTTGGCTTCCTGGTCTTTGCCACGGCCGAGGCTTTGTCAAGGGGGGTTATTGTGGCTTTCCCTTGCAAACATCGTTGGTGATGTTGATTGGCTTTCTCTGATCTGCTTTCATGCGCTCCTTCAGGACATGCATCCCCTTGATTCAAGAAGCCCCGACAGAAGCGTAGGTCCTCGATGAGATACTGACATACAGTTCTGGCTTTGCATTTTGTTCTTTGTATCGGCGACCAGAATCTAGCCGGAACCTGTGGCTGGCAGGCGTGCAAACCCGCCGCACAGGGCGGCCCAGCGCGAGAGACGTTGCGTGCTGAGACCCTTCCCTCACGCACATTCGGAGTCATTTCACATGCCAGGTGGTATATCTGTGGAAGTCTCTCTTGCTTGCACCGCTAATGCAGTGAAGTCTTTCACTGGACACATTTTAATGGATTGAATCCTGGACCCGGAAAGTTGTAATGATAGAAGCCAGGCCCACGCACATGACTGATTTTTGTGCACACGCAGCGATGCAGCACGATTGCTGATCCCAGAGGTGGCACATAGTGAACACTCTTCTCGTTGTAGCGTGCGTATTTAGTCTAAGTTTCCGAACATTGGAATTCTCAAACCCTGGGGTGACAGTAAGGTCTGCGTTCATCTACCCCGGAAAGATCCAGGAGGACGAGTCCTCGAGGTGGGTGCGGCTTTGCAAGCATGCTGAGCAGCCTCTGCTTTTTTTTGCACTTTTCAGGTCCACGCTCGCACCTTGAAGAGCCTTGCGACCTCATATTTTGGCGCGGTGACTTTCCCGGCTGATTTGGGATGCATATCTTGCTCGTCTTGAGCTGCCATTAAAACCACCGTTATCCGGCTCGCGACATGAGTCAGGTTCTGGTGCCCTGCAGAAATTTTAATGTGCACAATTGCGTAGTGGCTTACTTCCATGAGGTGCCATGTCCGTACCTCGGATTCGGTACCATTGAAATCCGACAGGCCGCGATACAAACGAAGCACACGTGACCACATGTAGCAAGTTTTCTGAAGCATGTGCAGGTATCTTCGCTTTTCGAACCATAACATCAACACCCTCACCTAGAAACGCTTACGCATTTTCCAGGGCACTTTCAGTCTGAGAGTCAGCCGCATGCCCCAGACCCCGGACAGAATCTGCAGCTACAACTCAATTCAGTGTCTTCGTTGGTTTCGGTTAATAACGGTTAATAGACGTTACTACATCTCCCGAAAGATGCACGATTTCGGCCGGGCGATCGCTTTGATCTCTACATTTAATTTAACGCTACGCAGCCCGCCTCGGCTCGACATCCCAAACGGCGGCGAGGACAGGTCAAGGAGGGGGGGGAGGGTCGGGGAATGGGGGGAAAAGCGAGGAAAACTGTCGAAGGAAAGGACAGGTCAAGGAGGGGCCAGCCGGGGCCGGGGGGTCGAAAATGTACGCCACCTGCAATGTCAGTTCGTGCAACAACGTGCTTTTGGACGTTCGAAAATGGCCAGTCGATC
Organism: Symbiodinium necroappetens; assembly: GCA_905231915.1. NCBI lineage: Eukaryota > Dinophyceae > Suessiales > Symbiodiniaceae > Symbiodinium > Symbiodinium necroappetens. The sequence goes on from CAJNJA010100841.1 coordinate 2,714, forward strand.
CGCGAGCCTGCCGAGCATCAGTCAGTCAGTTGGTCAGTGCCAGTCAGTCGGTCAGTCGTCCGAGCCCGCCAGTCAGTCAGTCAGTCAGTCGGTGTGTCCGTCGGCACGCGAGCACGTCGGTCTGTCAGTCAGTCGGGCGGTCGGTGGGTTGGCTCATGCGCCAAGCGCCGGGCGGTCAGTCAGTCGCACAGTCGGTCAGTCGGTCCGCCAGTGTTTGAGATATATGATGGACCGACATCGCCAAATGCAGGGGCATGTTCAAGAGATAGGATGAACCGTTATAGTTATAGCCAAAAAAGGGGGCGTGTTTAGGATATGTGATGAATCGTTATCGCCAAAAATGGGGGCGTGTGTTCAAGATATATGATGAACCGGAATCACCAAATAGAGGGCGGCGTGTTTAAGATATGTGTTGAACCGGACTCGCCACATGAGGGCACGTGTCTTAGCTATATGGTGAGCCGGAATCGCCACATGATAGGGTGTGTTTAACATGCATGATGAACCGGAATCGCCCAACGAAGGGGCATGTTTAAGAAAGTTTAAGATTTAGGATAAACCAGAATCGCCAAATGACGGGGCATGTACAGGATATATGGTGAACCAGATTTGCTAAATGAGGGGCCGTGCTGAAGATTTATGATGAACTGATGATGAACCGTTGTCGCCGAATGAGGTGGCATGTTCAAGATATATGATGAAACGGAATCACCCAATAAGGGGACGGCGTGTTTCAGGTACATGCTGAACTGTTGTCGCCAAATGTGGCATGTTTAAGATGTAGGATGAACCGGAATCGCTAAACGAGGGGGGCATGTTTAAGATGTAAGATGAGCCGGAATCGAATGAGGGCGCGTGTTTAAGATATATGATTATGATGAACCGGATTCGTCAATTGACGGGGTCGTATGTAAGATATATGACGAACCGGAATCGCCAAATGAGGGCCGTGGTCAGGATATATCATGAACCGTTATCGCCAAGTGAAGGGGCGTGTTTAAGATATATGATGAACCGTTCAGATCTTGGATAACCGGAATCGAAAATGACGGGGCGTGTTTAACATGTGTGATGAGCCGTTATCGCCAAATGAGGGGGCATGTTTAAGATATGTGATGGACCGGTATCGCCAGATGAGGGGGCATGTTGATATATCATGAACCGTTGTCGCCAACTTTGGGGGCACGTTTAAGATATGTGATGAACCGTTATCGCCAAACGAGGGTGTGTGGTTAACATATGTGATGAAACGGATCGCCAAATGAGGCGGTGTGCTTAGGATACATGATGAACTGGCATCGCCAAAAGAAGGGGCGTGTTTAACATATATGCTGAACCGAATCGTCAAATGAGGGCGCATGTTTAGGATTTGATGAACCGCCAGTCCCAAAGGCATTGCATTTGCAAATGGGGACGGCGCAGCCTCCCCGACCCCCCCCGCTTTCAAAAGCCTTGTGAGCGTGCTTTAGTGAACGTCGTACAGTCAAGAACGCTATTTAGGCCATTCGCGATTTCAAGTCAAGCACATAACTCATGCAGGCCTTGCCTGGCAAAGCCCGTGCTACACGCCCAACCCTCCCGCCCCCCCCTCCCCCCCTTTCTTTTTGAACCGCGCAAGCTTGCTTTAAAGAACATCGTGCCACAAAGAGCATAGAGCCACAAGGCCGAGACGCCCAGAGTCTGAACTGGCACGGAAGGCAACCGGGTAGACTGGCGAGGCCAGCGGTCGGACCGTCGGATTTGCAGACTGAGTGACGGATGGAGGGCCGAAGAGTCGGCCGAAAACCATAAAAATACACCAAAGAAGACCTCGCATACAGCCCCAGCCCCGGTTGTCGCCATCCCTGTGACTTCTGCATGTTTGGTATATGGATCGAACCGAAAACCAAAAAATACACAGAACAAGTCGAAAAAACAAACTAAAAGAAACCTGGACCCCTCAGCAGCAATGACAAGTTTGAACACTTCCGTTCTGAGTCGTGCCTCATGACTTGGTGTTTTTTTTGTTCGATCATCTTCCATTTCTTTTGAACGTACCGTTCCCCGTCTAGGCTTGCAAGCAGGTCTCCATGACCAGGAAGCTTCCATGTCTAAACAAGCTACTTCTTGAACCATGCCTGCATCTTACGGAATCGCTCATGTTGGTGTCTGTGCATGTTTCTAGACGACATGTGCGACGTGTGCTTCTCGATGAAAATTCAGCACCCCATTATTTTCCGGCCTCATGCTTGCGTGCATAGCATCGCTGAGATGACCTGCAGGGTGACGTGAAGGTTCACTACGGATTAAGATCTTTGTGAGCGGTCGGTTACAGTTTAGAGGCTCTACATAGCTCCCACACATCGCAGCTGATGCTTTGCACAGCAATGCTCATGAAGGCTAGGCGATCATTAGCCGCTGTAGATCATTAGCCGCGGTGTATGTACCTGTACGGATTTGTCGACAGCTGGAAACCAGCTAAACATCAGCTCTTAATATTTCAGCGACAGTCCACGGATTGCAGTTCAACACTGACTGTTGACTTGTGATACCATGTGGTGTCCATGCAGTGTTTCGTGACGTGACATCTTGCGCCTCCAACGCGCAGTTTTGCCCCTTCGTAAGGGCTGTATCATCCAAACTGCTTTGGTTGTCAAGAACATTGCCTGCTGTGTAGATAGGTTTGCAGGATGCGAGAGGTTGCAGAGAAAGGTGCGATTCAGGATGCCTGCATTGCCTGACACCCCTCTTGCTGTGAGCATTCGCGACCCAGCTCCCACCCTACGCTGCGGATCTTCATAGTTTCTTCCACTGCGATAACCAGCCGCCTATGGGTCCTATTGGGCAGTGACCTGTTCGGAACGCACAGTAAGGGTATCAATGCAAGTTCAATTATGATGCCATAACACAGCTAAGCTTCTCGCTAGATCAAGACCGCAGCATTCCAGCGTGCAGGTGCGGGGCCTCTCCGCATATTAGCATCGTCACCTAGATCCTGGAAGTTGCTCCAAGCTTGCTCCAATCCTGCGGATCCGGTCCTGCTATGGCGACAGGAGCTACCAGAGCGTGGCCCAGGCGAAGTAGTGAGGTTGACGCCTGTGTGAACTGCCGAAAGTTGCTTGCAGGCCCTTCAGCAGCAGATCACATCAGGCTAGCCCTGTGCGTTTTGGCATTCAGGGCATCTGACGGTAGTTTGCATGTTTGACCGGACGACATTGCATCGAGCTTCGTGGTCTGAGTAGGTGAAAGCATCCTGCACTCTTGTCGGCCTTCAAAACTTGCATTGCATATGATATCTTAGATCCATGGACACGCTATCTTCCTGCGGCCGTACTGCGTTTCGTTTTTGTTGCAAAACGCAGCAGTTCCGGCTCAGAAGCCATCTTAGTTCTATGTTCCAGGTGAGGTACATCTGCCAGCAAGTTGAAGAAGCGGTACATGCATGATTCTGCATGATTGGAATTACATGTGCCTTCTTTGTGGTCACAGTTCGAGTGGATGCCAGCTGTTTCGAGCAAGTGCAGCAACACTCCTGCATTCTCGCTTGCGATGATGTCGCTGTCGTTCGGCAATGCCTTGGATGTTCCGCCATCGCTTTCGCGATGAACCGATCTCTCGCATAGACAAGTTCAGAGCTTGGCTTCAAATCGGGCAGCCGGAGCTCATCGTTGCTACAGTGGCATGCGCAGGCAAGATCACATATTTGCAAGTGATCGTGTGGCTTGCAAAGCAAAGCGGATTGACGCTAGGTGTTGTCGTTCTTCGTGCAGTCTGCCGGCGACGACGTTGTCGCTCTATTTCTGTGACTTCGAAGGTGAGGTAAGCTCAACTCCCGCTCGAGCCTTCCGAAAGCCTAAACACTGAAGCGCAGGAACGAAGCGCCACGATCCGCATCCATCCTGCCGCGACCTCCCGCGCGGAAGGGCAGCCAGCCCGGGATTTGGGCGTCCTTGCAGCCACTTGGCGGCGGTTGCACGTGTCACGCTTTCGGTTGTGCATGCCACTGCTCCTTGGCGCCACTTAGCAGTTGCATTTGGCACGAAGCAGCTTTTTGTTCCGCCTTTTTTTGCTTTACCACTTGCTGCTTTCCTTCGCTTTGGGAACTGGCGTTTGCCAACCCCGCTCGTAGATTTCGGACTTGCCCATCCTCAGCCGCTTGAGGGTCCATGGCCGACTTCCTTGTTAGGGTTCCGGGCATGTCACACCCACTCGCTCAGGGGTCTAAGCCTAAGACCTGTCATCCCGACTTGCTTTGGGGTCTAGAAGACCCCCTCCAACTCTCCTTGAGGGTTTTTTGCCTTCACTCGCTTGAGCGGGCTTTGGCTGGGGCTTGCCAGTTGTCTTGACACCCACGTTCGCTACATGCACCCACTTCCCCCTGGCGGGGTTTTTGGTCTCGGGCTTGCCACCCACGCTCGCATTGAGAATTCGGGCTTGCTACGCCTGCTCGCCCTGGGGGCCAGGGTTTGCCACCCCCGCGCTGTGATGCTTGCATGTGCACTGCTTTCCGACTGCATAGCAAAGTGCACTGATCCGAAGCATCCTTGCTCAGCTTACGCAGGACACAACCCTGTAGCTTGCCCGACGAACCCTTCAGAGAATACAGGGGTACAAACCAAGCAAGACGAAGAGGAAGAGTCGCGACGGGCCTTCCTTAGAAGAAATTGAGAGCAACCTCACCCTCTTCTTTCGGTGGTATCCTCCGTTTCATGAAATATGAGTGGAAGGCAACACTCCTCTTCCTGGATGTGGTACTTACATGCGCATCGACTGCATAGGCAAAGTGCCCTGATCCGAAGCATCGATGTTCAGCTTAGGCAGCAAAAGGCCCTGTAGCTTACGTGCTGTGCGTGCTGGTTTTGCGATTCTCAGTTGAACCATGTTTGCATTGTCAGTTTTGCTCGCTTAGTGGTCTAGCCGTATAGTGCCCAGCTTTGACCACTCTGCTCAGCTCGCGAATCGTGCTCCTGCTGTAGTCCCACTCATGTTGTGTGTGTGTGTGCAAACCCTGTATCCAAGGATCTTCACTTGACAGTCCATTTCTGATTTGATAATAAGGGACCTGACAGTCCCTTTCTGATTTCGACAGCAGGGGGGCGGTGGACGTTCTGGAAGGCACTGCCCAACGAAGACCTTCCCAGTTTGTCGCGGTTTGGATTGGGGACGCTCAATCCACGTACCTGCGGACATTGCTTGTGACATCCTGGTAGCGGTGGTAGCGGCTGTACATGGTTCATTATTCGACTGACTGTATGTGTTCACAATCTATAGCGCAATACCCGGATGGCCTGGGCCTAAGCCGATAACCGTATTTCTGGACATTTCAGTGAATGTGTGTGAACAGCGATTTCTTGCCTCGACTGCGCTGAGCGCGTGCCGTTGACAGGTTCAGGCCCAGTTGTGGTTTAGCAGGTGATTGTAGGTTTGAGGCTGGGTTAGTTCGTGCACTTCGTCGGAGACATTGATGAACATGAGCTGACATGTCAAAAGTTGCTGACGTGTAGACCCAAGGTCTTGGGCGTGAGCTCTGGTCTTCGCATAAATCAAACCAATCCTAACTTTCTGTGTGTGTGTGTGTGGGTGTGTGTGCGCGCGCGTGTGCGTGTGCGTGTGTGTGTGTGTGAAATTCCTGTTTCTAAGGAAGTTTCTCCTCATATACAATATTCATTCCAAATGCAGGGGGCAGTGGCCCACTCAAGAGTCCACTGCCAACGAAGCTACTCTTGAGATGGGAGGATATCCAGGCTGATCACCTGGACGTACCTGCAGTGATGTCAAAAAGACATCTGAGCGAATGAACATTCTGAATACCCCAAATTGATATTGCCAGTTTCTGAAGACCTCTATTCTGAAGTCATTCCGAAGACATCCTGAGAAGTCTGCCAGTGGAAGAGTGCATCCAGTTCGTGGTGAAAGATGATGAGAAGACAACCAGCTTCGACTGGGTATGTGTGTGTGTGTGCGTGTGCGTGTGCGTGTGCGTGTGCGTGTGCGTGTGCGTGTGCGTGTGTGTGGGTGGGTGGGTGTGTGTGTAGTGTGTATATATATAATATATATATATATATGTGTGTGTGTGTATATGTGTGTGTGTGTGTGTGCTTGCATGTGTTTGCGTGTGTGACAGCATGGGCAAAGGAAAGCCAGCAGGGGGCAAAAGCACTTGGGTCAGACTCCTGCCAAGGGAGATGCTGACCAATCGTGGTGAAGCATTCAGGGATGCCCGACGGTGTATCTGCAGAGCGTTGTTAAACGACATAAGCTGTGCATTGGTGATCGTGAATGTTTCTAATCGGATGTCATTTCTTTGTGCAGTGCCAGGCAAGTCACACAATATAGATATCGAATGAAAGGCATTCTATCTTTAGTTTGCAAACCCATGAATAGATTCGGCTATCTCGAGGGTCGATTCAGTGCGAGTGGTGTGCATTTTGATTTCTTGGCATGGTTTTGAGGGCATCAGGGATGCTGCTGCGATGGCTTTTGGGAAGGGCTTGACGCGGACAGACAAGTGATCCTTTATTGTTTGGGGTATATGCCGGCAAAAGATTCGACTAGCGTGCTGGAAGCGCTTCGAGCTTCTTTAGACGAATGTCACGTCGAAACCCCTTGAACGAGAATTGGTTGCACAACGGCAATTGAACAGCAGCTTCACCGATCACAGGGAGAGCCAGTAGCAGCATTGGAGGTTTACGGCAATACCGTTGTATAGCTCGGAAGTTTCGTAGGGTCAGAGCGCTCCAGTGGGAACAGACTACAAAGCAGTCGCGTTTTTACTTCTTGGCCTTTCCCGGCTGTTTATTGATCGTTTCGGTCCGCCTTTTTTGTTGACGTGTCGTGAATTTCCAATCTCCAGTATCTTTGTATTTTGCCTCTGCCGTCCTCTGAACTGGCTTCGCAACCCGTTTTATAACCTCCTTAATTGTTATTTTTCCGGCTTGTTGTTTGACTTGCCCCACATCACACGGCGACAATTTCCTTGCTGATGCGAGGGCTTCTTTTACATGCCCAGATTGGGCTTTTGCAAGTCTGTCAGCGAGGCAGCCCGTCTAAAGCGAGAACGTGGACATGCCGCAGTACTGGAGCTACTCATGTGTTCCGTCAGATATGGCGAGTGGCAAAGATCTTGTCCGGAGGAGCTCTTTGCTGGCTCTGGTATGCGGTCGGCGCGTTACCTCTTGGAAGGCGCTCTGTGGATGCTGTCATGGTCTGCCCGTACAGATTTCATACACCTGCAAGTTGGAGGTGGAGCCGACTTCGTCTGGGCAAACGATGCGAATCAGGAGCGGGCGTGAGTTGCAAGCGTGATTGAACTATACAGCTGCCCGTTGTATCGCGTTCTCTATCTTCAATCGTCTTCACCGGCGAGGTTCGACAGATGGATGCTTAATTCGAGTCCGACCGTGCTGATTGTATTCGTGTAACGTAGACGGAAGTTTGACAAAGACATGTGTTTGCGAAATGTTGCTGTGAATGGCGGAGGTCGGGGTTCGATATGCGAGTAACATCCAGGAGCGTGAATCTCATGATGCCGCCTCCTCCTCCTCCTCCTCCTGGTCCAGGTGCCCACCGCCGCCCTCGTCCGTCTCGTCATCATCTTCGCTCTTTGTCCTCTTCCTTATCCGAGTGTTGCAGAAGCTTAAGGGTGGCACAGGTCTCGAATCAGGTTGGGCGATGGGCGTGGCTGCTGCACGATGTGCCATGTCAAAGCCACCGTCGAAGTTTGGATCGAAGTGGTCCGAACCCAGACCCAGACATCCCAGACCAGTGTCACGAGAAGATCTGTGGGGCTGGTGCAGGCAGGGCTGGGGTTGGCACCAAGTTGACCAGACTCCCGGAACTCTTCCCCCCGCACGCGCATGGATCTCTGGTGGTGAGATCCTGGTGGCTTATATATGCAGGCAGATGTCAGGGCCCGCACCATTGCTCAACCACTTGCAAGTCTTCAACGTTTCGCGGAACAGCATGTGCAGTCTTTTCCCGATAGCCGATCGTCAGAATTCCGGATGCTACGGTCTAGTGAGATTTGCTTGACCACAAGGAGCTGTTCCAGACACTTTTGGCCAACCTGCAACAGGCAGGCTTGGGCCAGAAGTTGCTACCGTTCTTTTCAAGTGAAATGCGCCAGGCCGCATCTGCAGCAGGGCAGATGTCGCAGGATACACGGGGAGGCTGCGACAGCCATCAACACGGACTGTGTGAGGACTACCCCTGCTCCGACCTGCTGCCTGAGTGGGCCGCTCCGCACAGCTGGCGGCTCCAGGCTGGGAGCCCGGTTGCGGCGGAAGCGGCGGAAGCGGCGCATCCGCTTCAGGAGGGACTGCCCCTCCACGGCAGGGAGGCAGGGCGGCATCCAGGATGGCGGCATCGTTCGTGCCCGGGCAAGCAGCTACGCAGTGACATGCAGTGCACGAGTGCCACTGTAGGCTTGAGAGCAGTTCCAGTTCGCCTTGTCTCAGGAGTGCAGACAAAGATTCTAGCACTTCTGCACAGGGCTGGCGGGTGACCCACTGGGAATCGAAGTCTTTGCTTGGCTCCTGGTTTGCAAGTGTGACCGTTTCCATCCTCTGACTTGCAGCTTCACGAATCTCACGAAAGGCCCCGAGAGCGACGCCTGCATCAGGATATTGCCAAGCGGTGAATCGGCAGTTTGACTTTGTGGACGTGGATGCTTCTGGCTGTTGGTCTCACATTGGCGCAACACTGGAGCTTGTACGACCAGGCGAAGAGAACTTGGCATCGCCTCGCTAGGACTCTGAAGCGCCCCATTGCCTTCAACAGAAAAATTTATACATGGCACGCGGTTGTGGTCTCTGATGATATGTTTACGCAATCTCTTCAGGCGGGCTGCTGTACCTGGCAGCTACTGGTCTCACATCAAGCAAACCTTCCCTGGCTTTTCAGAGCTTGGGCGTGCGGCTGGCTAGATGTCCGTCGCATGCTCAGCACTTCCCACTGGGCGGAGAGAGGCAAACTATTTAGGGAGGGTGGGGGGAGTGACGGCAGTGACGGTACCCAACATGAGGCCTACAGAAACTCTCCACGACCACATGGCAAGAGCCTTGATTTGGCGAGCCTTGGCCGGCTTGGACTCGTGCTCTGGCTATGTGTTCTTATTGCACTTCGAGGCTTCAAATGGCTTCAAGATAATTCTTTTCAAATCCAGGAATGGTGTCCGCTGCAGACAGCCTGGGGCTGATTGCGCAACCACTTTTCAGTCTCTATCGCGGGGCCGGTCTCTTGGCTAAGTCAAGTCGCGATGCGTCTTCTCTGCCCAGCTTCACCTCATCTCAGAGGCTCGATTCGCTTCAGCGGGGCTCTCGTGCCAGGAGATGTCTTCCGGATTCTGCTCCGTGTGGTCCGGAGATCTGGTGAGAGCAGCTTCTTCGTGATATTGCAGTGGCGCTCGGGTAGACTGGGGGCCTTGGGGTGCTTGCTTGGCAGGCCTTTAAAGCATTTTAAAGCTATACGTCAGCACGGGTTTGACCCTGGCTCTCGTGCGGCACTTGGAATTACACAAGCCGTGAGGCACCCTGAAAGCATTCTGCTGTGGAGTCTGCTGCGACTGCAACATCTACGTGGGGCCGTTGGAAGACGAGAGTCTCTTCGGCAGCTTGGCTGAACCTCCTGCGATTGGTGCGACGTGTGGCGCTGGGTCTGTGAGCCGAAGGTGCACGCCACGCCCGATCTAGATGCCGTAATTGCCACTCCAGCGACTTTGTGTCTTGTCCTGAAAGACCATCTGCTTGACTCTGCTAGACCAGGTCATGGAGACTTGTAAGATGATAGCCCAGCCCATGAGACCGCATCTGTGAGAAAAAGCAGTCAGGTTTGCTGGGGTCCATTGTGGACAGGCAGCTTGAATTCAGATACCTGGCCTCACCATGCACAGTTTCGTGAGTGACGTTGTCAGATCATCACATATCCCTCCATCGCTAGGCCGCTAGGTGGTCTCGCACGAATTTACATGTTGGGAGTTCCGAAGCAGTCCTCTTGTGGATGCAAGAAACTTCTGCCGGCTTTTCAGACCTCAGCACCTTTCTACGCATGGCCGAGGACCCGTTTCTTGCCCAGCTCCAGGCTGATGCAGCTGTTCGAGGATGGCTGCAGGACGATGCAGTGCATTTCTGTTTCGTAGCTTCAGTTCTGGGGAGTGTGTTTTTCAAGGAGCCTCTCAGCGAAGGCTGCCTGCCGGGCCAGTAGTGTGCTGAGCAGCGCTTGATCCGCTCGGGTTCTTCGTTGGAGGGTTCGTCGGTTGGTATAGATGCATCTATTCTATACAAACTTAATACTGTCCTACTTAGATTTAGTTAAAGTAAGAGCATCATAATTATGTCTTAATATACTTAATATAGTAAGTTTAGAAGCCAGGGCCGCTGTTTGTGCCTCGGGGGTAACGAAATTAAAACCTCGGTGGCAACGAGGTTTTGTGCATCTCGGGGGTCCCGAAAGTGGCTTGCACCTCCTCTTTTACGAGGGATTATGCAAAATGCGGACGATCCCTCGTACAAAGACGATTCTTCGTGGGGGTCGGGTGACTTGCATTGTGGCCTTCCACAACAAAGGATGGGTGCGGCCAGGTGCGACCTCGTAACACCTCCAAAATGCTGTTTTCGAGTACAGACATGTATTACGCGGAATGCAATCGGGGCCTCCAAAATATTGTTGTCGAGTAGCACTGCAACATACTGTAACCACAGTTTGTGGAATGCTCTTCGAGTGGTGGGGTCTCGCACATGATATTTATGCTGTTTTCGAGTACAAACCCAGAACGTGGAACGCTCTTCGAGTGGTGGGATCTCGAAAATGGTCTTTTCGAGTACAAACGTAATACGTGGAATGTTTTTCCAGACACTATGACTTGGCAAGCGCAAAGGAAAGACTGTCACAGTCCCTATGGGCATGGGAGTGAAGCCTCATTTCCGGCATGCCAGACATGATATAAGTGCGACGCCCGAGGAGCCTTCCGATCCTCCAACTTCCCTCCCAGCTGCGCCAATTCCGCCCCCTCCTCCCCCCACCCTGCCGCTGAGTACCTTCCCCCCCGAGCCTAAGGGCTCCGGCTTCTCTCCTCTTGTGCCCCTTCCTCATTTCCAACCCTGCTTCCACTGCGGCTCCCACCATTTGAACCTTCCTCTTCTCTTCGGGTGTCTCAGGCGCTCTGGCCGAGTTGGAGCTTTTCTGCGCCTGCTCATTAGCGGGACGCATTCCTTTGACCTTGGCACTCGGGCACCCACGGTTCACTTTCGACGACCCACGGACATCCAGAACGAGACCTGTAGGAGCCATGAGTGCCGGCGCCATTCCAATCGTGGCCATGTGCCTGATTGTGCCTGCCTATCCTGCCTGATACCCATCTGAGAAAACTTAGGCGAAGGTACGTAAATTGAGTTGCGGAATTCTACTGAGCGGTCTCTGAGTGGTCTCTGCTACAACCGCGCACGTTGCTCGCTATTATATTTGTAGGGGAGGCAGCGCTGGATAAGCAGCCTATGTCGGGCAGAAGATTGTCATTCAGGTTTTCGGGGGCGGTCGGCCAAAGTGGGCTTTGGACCAGAACTCGGATGGTCGCAGCATGCGTAATCTGTTCGGGTTGTCAGATGCAACAGGCAAATCAGAAAAATGCGAGTGCGCATCCTGCGGGCATCGTATCCTCATGCCAGGTGGTCGTATGTCGCCACTGGCAGAGCTGCTTCCAAGGCAAGAATAGTCTCGAACTGAGATTGCAGAGCTTCATTGCGCCTTGTGCAGCGAGAGAGGCTTCGGGCAGAGGCATCCGCCGAGGCAGCTGCGGAGGCTGCTGGCAAGGTCGGTTATTCACAGAAGCGGCGGGAGAGCTCTGCAGGCAAGCGGGGCAACGCTCCGACCTTGGACCCTGCGACTACCCGCAGTGGCACAGCGCGGAGGCAAACCGACATGCACTGAAGAGCCGCAGCTGCTGTAGCTGCTAGCTCAGCGTCTCTCTCTGCCAGGTTGCGCACCACCCCAGCTTGGACAGCTGTTGGAGGCTGCAATTTTGCCGATTAGATTAGATGCTGAAGCTGTCCTCCTGGCTGACAAGGAGCTGAGTGCGGCGGGGCACACAGCTTGCCGTTCTTCCCTTGGTCCAGCAGCTCGGCTTGCAATTGCGGCAGGACGTTGGGCAAACATTGGCACAGATCGTAGAAGTGTCTGGAAGCAGTGGCATCGGCAAGCTAAGGAGCACTTCAGAACATCTGCAGACGTGTCAGAAGTGGTGACGATCGCTCAAAATCTGAGCCTCAACCGAAGGCCAAAGAGAACTCAGAAACTGGTGGTGCCTAGGGCGGGCGAAAAACAGCTGCAGAGTTCCTTGCTTATTTGCTTGGCATTGTCTGCAGAGTTAAGCAGCGAGCCGCCCAGCATGATCAGTGTCCTGGAAGCAACCTGTAGATTGTTCAAACAGTTTCGCTGAGTACTTAATGATGTGCACGAATCTGCTGCAAGGTGTGCAGGGGCTGCAATGCAAGCGTCTTTAGAGGCACAGCTGTGGCTGCTGGAGCTGTGTGCAGCCTTCATGCACGGTCCTGCACCAAGCCACTATTGTCATGAAGCATGTACTTCCACTGCGCCCGCGGCCATTTTACTTTGCGGCCAACCAAGTTAAGATTGCTTAGCAGTTGTAGAAGGGGACACCTGCAGAAGAATGGCGCGAAGCCGTCAGTGCCTTGTTCTCCGCTGCGTGTGGGCGTAATATCCGCGCTGTATTCTGTGTCAGGGGACGGAGGCATATCATGACTTGCTCAAGCCGTCTGTCTGCTGGCAATTTCACTTGCGTGCACAGACATGCCCCTTAGCATGCGCGTGCGTGTGTGCTGTGTGTGTGTGTGTGTTGTGTGTGTGTATGTGTGTGTGTGTGTGTGTGTCTGCGAACTGTCCCAGCTCACGGGCCAAGGGAGGTTACTCTCTAGCGCCATGTCGTTGCCTTTTGCGGGAAGCGATTTATCCATGAGCTGCCGGGCAGTGCATGACAGTCACTACCCAACGAAGACACTGTCAGCGCATGGTAATATATTGCCTCAGCCAGACGTACTGCCGAGTGGATTTCAACTTAACCGTATCTAGCATCCTCGCTGTACTTGATTGTCATTTTTGTTCGTGCGTCAAAGTAGCCTCATGTCAGTGCTTGCACGTGTCACGTGTAGGATACCTGGCTCGCCGAGGGTTTCACGTGTCTTCATGTACGGCTGCAGCAATCTGAGCCGCCTTCACACGTCCGGCCTGGCACCTTGCAAAACAAACCGGCAGCATGCGAGCAACTAAAACCAAGCATGAGCGTGGACATCCCGTGAGAAAGTGTGTGCATGTGTGTGCCTGTGTGTACGTGCGTGCTTGCCTGTGCACTTTTCAAGGCCTTTGCTTTCTCCTGGTGCTTCAAAGCCTTACAGAGTCTCGGGCGACGTCTAAGATTGCAAACTTCTTGAGGGTGTCCTTTCGCTTCCAATGAAAGGATTCATCGTCGGGGCCTTGACAGTGAACATTTCGGACCTGGAGAGTGTAAAGTGAAGGATCCAAGCTAATCGACGTGTTCTTGATTGCGTGTCTTTCCACGGCAAATTCGCGTGTGCTGGCTCCAAGGAGACAACCTCGATCTCTTCTAACAGCTCAGAACACCTCGAGGAGCGGAGATCGGACAAGCTCCGTTGTTTGTGGTGATGTTTTTGTCGAGCCTTTCTTCATGTCCAAATTCGTGGTGCTTGGGTCCGTAAAACTTAAAAATCCGAAATCGAAAGATTTGTGAGGTCATAGCATGGGTCAGAGCTCTCTCGTCAGGCAGTGCTTCCAGCACCCCCACGTCTTGCCAGCTTGGCAGAGACCGCGAAAGAGATTGAGAGAATCAAGCAGGTGTAGTGTCGGCAGTGTTGCTGTCTTCATTTTCTGAGTGTTGCTGGTGTGCGGTGCCAGAAAATCCATGGTGACTACGTCACTTACATCAACGGGAGGAAGGCGTGTCTTGGAAGCTTGTGATTGAGGTGTTGATAGGTGTGAGGGGACGGCACCCACTCTGCATAATTTTAACGCTACGCCGCCCGCCTCGACTTGCTGGAAAGCAGCACCAGATACGCTGATTGTGGAAAGAAGAGGGTACGGGGGAGGGGGGGGAGGGGAAAGGGGGAAGGGGAAGGGGGGAAGGCGCGGGTGAAACCTAAAGTCTAGACGTCCCCTGGCGGTCAGATTGCACAACAGTGATGTATAGGTATTTACAACAATGGCACGGCTGGACACTTACATGTTTATCCCGTAATCCTTTTGTCTCAAGTGGTTTCAAGACACCTAGCTCTCTTGGCGCAGTAGTAGAGCCAAATTGTTGTCCACGTGCAGGGGCCAGCCTTTAGATCCATCAGGGATTTTACCCGCACCCAGATCCTTCCACCCAAGAGGGGGGATTTGGGGGCAATTTTCTGGTAGCAAAGCCTGGGGGGCATTCTCTGGTAGCAGAGCCCGTGTTGGGTTCGACCCCTCGCCAAACACTGCCACAGCGGTTGGCTCCGGCCAATCGCTTCCCCAGGCGTGTGCCGAGGTTGCGCGATGTCGTCCCCAGCAGTGACGTTGGGAACAGCGATTCTTCCGGAGGATACTGAGAGGACGAACCCTCTCAAGGGCCAGCGTTTTATGCCGCAAGCCAGGCATCTGGAATGAGCCAGAAAATGCTCAGCCACCTCGGTATAGCACCGAAAATCGCACCCGCCTATGATGGCACCACAGTGTGGTTCGAATATGAGCAGCTCATTGACGACTGGCGCGACATTACAACGCTGGACGAAACGAAGAGGGGACCGTCTCTCAAGACGAGGCTCTGCGGTCTTGCAACAGTGCAAAAGCGAGCAACCACTGGACCGAACAAGGCTTACCGCCGCTGATGGAGTAGTATACTTGAAGAAGAAGATGCGGCCCTTCTTTGTGGAAGGAGAACAGTATGTCTTCCTCTTTAGATTCCTCTCGGTCTTATCAAGGCGTGGAAAGGCAACCAGGACTTTGTCACTTGGATTGCTAAGTTCGATAAGGTCCTGCAGAGCTTGCGAAACGCCTGGATGGCTTTTCTACCGGAGGTAACTCGGATGACCCACCAGAATTCGCAGCTGCCCTCTGGCAGGACGCGACCTTTGTGTGCCAGTTCAAGCATCGGAACCGTGCTCGAGAAGATGCTCGCCGGAGATCCTTTCCCCTTTTTCGCGTGCAGTCCGACCTAAATGAAAACCAACGTGAGAGATTGGTCTCAACCGTGACCAATCAAGGGTACCGGATTGAAACGTACTCGTAGAAGGTCGTGCGTCAAACTGTGTTTGAGCAACTTGCGACAACGAGGACTGGTGCTCAAGACCAACACATCCGGCACTTTTCTCACAAGAAGAACCATCGAGGAAAGAGAGAGACATACGCCCCCAGGCGTGGAGGCCGAAACTTTCTCATCCTTGACCAGGGAGAATCTGACGGAGTTGAAGGCTACTGGCTTCAACACGAGGACCCCTAGAGGAAGGGTTCCTCGCAAACGAGGATTCGTCCGTGTTCTGGTTTTGGAAGAACACGAGGCCTTTGCTGGGAAGAGATTCAACCGTGATGAACAGCAAAAGGCAGCAAACAAAGATCCCGAAACCGCTTTAGGCCGTATCGCTCAGCAGGGAGAGCCAACAGTGACATTCTCTGCATAACCCTCATCAGCCAAGGCCTTTGCCATTATGGACCAAGCACGCTTGAATAAGCGCACTGCGGTCTCAGCACGATTAGGCCAAGGAGTACGAGGTCCACATGGGCATTGAGTGATGCCATGAAACTTGTAGCAAGCCATGAACTGATTGGTGAAAAATGCTTGGTCTCCAACGATTCCCTTCGGAACACAGTTGTTCTCCTCGTGAGAGCCGTAGCCCACAGGAGGAGATTAGAGGCACCATCAATGATGACTAAGGCAAGGTATGCCTTTTGGCCAAACTTGATTTCCTCGTGATCAACAAGGATGAGATCACCAAAAGAGGATGCGCTAAGTCCTGTGATTCTGGCTCGCGGAGGCGTTGGCACGGAGGTGCTGCAAACACGACAGGTCCTGAAGATTCTGTCGTATTTGTCATAGATCTCTCCTGGCAGCCC
>CAJNJA010100852.1:0-18787 GCA_905231915.1 Symbiodinium necroappetens
CGGGCCACATGTCTTCTAGTTTTTTGCTCGCCTCGTCCACAGCCGTGGGAGCAGCAGTCGACGCCTGACAGATTCGGGCTGTTCTGACGACAGGCAGACGTTTTGGCTGCCCTCCGTATACTCTAATCTGCGGAATCAGAGAGAGAAACCGTAGTTGGTTGGGGTGGATGCAGTTGCAGGCCAATCAGGACTGTGTTCATCCGGGAAATCTGAGTTCGTGATTTCGTTTGCAAAGTATCGGGGCTCCTAGCTCTGAGCAACATGCACGTCCACAAGGCTTCTTCACAGCGCCTCCACACATCGACTATCTCAGGCTAGCATTCATACCTCAGCCGACTTGTTCGCGACGACTTGCATCTGAAATAAGAACCCGAAATCACGAACAGCAAGAGGGTCCAGTGCGCATTCGTTCTAGCGTCCAGTGCGCATTCATGAACGAACAAGTCCAGCGCGCAGTCTTTATCTTTCAGTCTTTCAGTAAAGGCGCGGGTGGGGTTTCAGGTTTGGTGTTTTAGGGTTTAGGGCTCAGGGCTTTGGGGTTTAGGGTTTTAGGGTTTTTTTTTGTTGAGGGCCTTTTTCCACCGAGGTAGTGAGCCCGTAGCGGGCAGGCTGGTATGTCCCCTCGAACACTGGAAGTCAATTGTTTAGGGTTTAGGGTTTAATTTTTTAGGGTTTAGGGTTTTGAGGTTTTGGGTTCAGACTTTAGTGTTCAGGGTTTGGGGTTTAGGGTGGTGAGGGTTAAGGGTTGAGGGTTTAGGGTTTAGGCTTCAGGGTTTAGGCGGGTTTCAGGTTTAGTGTTTTGGGTTTAGGGTTTAGGGCTTTGGGCTTTGGGGTGTAGGGTACGTACTTTGGGTCTTCAGGGCACTTAGGGTATTTCGATTCTGGGGGTCTAGAGTTGAGCCTGACCTGTACACTCTACACACCGACCCAAGCGGCCAGCGCGCACTGGATTTGGGGGGTCTAGAGTTCAGCCTGAGCTGAACACAGCGACGCACTTGGCGAGCGCACACTCGGCCTCGTGACTTAAGCCTTACCTCCGCCCTCTAAACAAGTCAGCGAGAGCACTGTGGACCCTGTAGCGAATGCACACTCGACCTTTTCGCGAGCGCACACTCGACCCCACCCCCCGCGAACATCAAAATGCCCATCGGAAGTCTCGAAAATTGCCGTTGCCTTCGCCCGAAAGCTGACCTATGTGCTGGATTCTAGTACCTTTTCCTTGCTTGTGAGCGAACCTCATCCATGGCTGTGGGAGCAGCCGGTGCAGCCGATGCCTCAACTGACATGCATCACATAATCCGACCTTCTGACACAATCCTGCCTTGACGTCTGCAGTGCTCGATGCCTCTTCAGCCAATCTTTCGCAATGCAGGACATGTCCATGCTTGTTACGCTAAAGAGGATTGGTAGCGGTGGCGCTACCCAACGCAGTCTTGCCACGAGTAGAGAGCGAGTTGAGGATTGAACATGGCCGTTGGAAACGTTGCATGGTGGAGGCCAGGGCCTCGTCGGCCGTGGGAGCAACGCTCGCTGAGGCCTGTTCCATTGATCCAAGCACGTCATGAATCACCAAGAACCCACAAGATGTAAAGATGTCGACCTCGTCGCGGGCCGTCGCAGCTGCGCTCGCGGCCTGCATGGGCATGAACAGAGGCTCAACGTTTGATGCGCAGCTCGAGGGTGAGCACATCCAAACCTTGTCCATGGCAGTGGGCGCAGTTGTCGTTCGCGCCTGCATGCGAACGACGTGAAAATTAGGCACTAGCATCTTGATCTCGCCTCCCGAATCCCAACAACCTGCTGGGAGCCGCACGGACGCAGGTGCTGCAGTGGGCACGTCCAACTCAGTTGGCAAACTGTCGTAGGCTGCATCTAGCCTCGGTGTCGGGCACAACAGTGCAGGCAACACAAGTGGTACCGAACTCCAAAGAGCCCGACAGCCTTTCCAAGTCTTCTTCCAGCATTTCCTCGTCCTGGATCACTCCAAGTTGCGACATGTCAAAATAGTGTCGATTCAAGCCGACACCGGTCAGTACAGGCCACCGAGATTGACAGCACAGTAAACTTGAGAGCTCAGCCTGTTCGGTCTCAGCCGTTGCACCTTTACCGGAAGAGGCCTGCGCTGCTGGCTTGCCTGACGATTGACTTCAGCAAGGCGTTGAGATTCTTGACAGATGTCTGCTTCCCCCCCATCAGGACTGCTTGGCTGCCTGTGGCAGCTGGGTCTGGCTTGTCCACATCAGCGTCAACCTCACCAGGAATATTCGCAGCCCAGCAAAACTTCACCTGAGAAGTTCTCTCCTCGCCTTGGCCTTCTTTACTGCTGGCTCGTCCTTAGAAGCCTTGTGGCGGGCAAGGTTTTGCTGCGCAAAGTCGAATTGGCTCTGGCCTCGCCCGCAGCACCCCGGCCTGAGTACGAAGCTTCGCTCCCTGTCTGGGGATCTAATCGTTGGGATGAACATGCTTGCTAGCTGCTTCACCAATATCTAGCCCAACATTGCCAGTGACTGTCGTCGAATAATCGCAAAATCGTTGCACGGAAGGTGACCAGACACAGCATTTCGATTAATTGCCTGCGCCAATGCCGATGGCTAAGCATCGCGGAACGTGCGAGAGTGGGACTATGGTTAAATGCAAATCAAGCATAGCTGCAAAGACACGAAACACAAAGCCGCCTGATCCTTACATGCTAAAGCCGTGAGCCTTAATGCAGGAGACCCTAAATCCCAGGCCGCAACCCTTCATACAAAGCCCAGCCCGCAAGTACAAATATCTAAACCCTTACCCTAAAGACTCAAACCCGAAGTAAGTATCAGAGACTGAACAGCAACCCTTATCCCTTGCCATAAATATTGAATGCTGGACAATCCAGTGCCAAATACCTTTCCTTCTAGTAGTCTGTTATTGCCCCACCGAGACGAAACCATCCTAAAACAGTTGGCTTGGGCCGGTGCCAGCCCCTTTCGCTGGCATCAGCCCCAGCTCAATCAGGCGACGACGGACCTGTGGTCTGAAAGGGGGCGCGGGGACTAACAGGAACCCGTGTGGGGAGAAACGGAAACCAGTTCTGGGGGTCGTAACGGGAACGAGGGCTAGTACGAACAGGAACCACGCCGGGAGCCTAACAGGAACTGTCCCAGGAAAGCCAAGCAACCGAAACTATGCTGGAACTCTTGTGTGGGGGACCGGGTCTCGGTCCCTACTTTGACACCATGAAGGCCTTATGCTGACGCCTATGTTTCGTTCCAAGCATACAGAGTTTGGGGTTGAAACAGATTCACGATTTGGGATATAGGATGCCAGTGGCAACACGCTCCGTGTCTCTGAAGCCACAAGTTGTTCCGTTGTTCCTTCATATTGTTTTGTCGGAGGAACATGGATGGATGTTGCATCTTACAAGAAGGTTCGTAATAATGCAAGTGGAAGTTGTCGTACTACGAGTAGTATAGGTGGCAGGGCCAGGCTTTCGCCTTCCATCGTGGACTGACCGGCGCCAGCTTGGCTTGTTTTCTGAGTTGAGGATTTAGGCTTGCGGATTTTAGGACTCCGCGGCTGTAGAGGTATTTAGAAGGTTTAGGGGTTCATGGTTTTAGTTATTTAGGGGTTTAGGGTTGACGGGTCAAGTTCAATGGTTCAGGCATTTGCCGGTTGAGAACGGCTTCAAACGCTCGAGAATGGCTTTAAACCATCGAGAACGGCTTTGCGGGTTTGGGGTTTCCGTCAGCTGTTAGCACCAGAAGTAGGACGAAGAAAGAAGTGACGAGACTACACACAGGAGCCTTCGTCATACGATCGTGCACACAAGTCACGAAAGTTGCAGTTTCACTCGCAACAAACACACGCAATGCTATTTGGAGCGTTAATGGCAACATCGATGCTGTAGCGATCGGAAAGTCAGGACAAAGGTGTTTCTGGACATATGGGGTCACTTTCTAGTGCTACATGACATGACGTTTTGAAGCCGCATAAGTGGACCGGAAAGCGGACCTGAGTTGGCGAGCCCACAAGAGCAGGTGGATGTGAAACAAATCATTCTTGGTGTTACAGGGACTGGTGGTTGCTGTTACAGGATCGGTCCCCGTTCCTGTTACGGATTCTCGTTACGGACATCCTGTTCCCGCTACGGCAAACACTCGTCTGAAAGGCTGTGGAGATTCAGTGGAGATGTGCTTTGGGCAATAGCTGAGCACGATACTAGGGCATCAAGCTATTGGGTTGAGGGAAGCAGGGGGGGGGCATGAGGGGATTAGTTTTCGGGGTATAAGCGTTCACGGTCTTATGGTTGAGGTTCAGTGTTGCGGCTTCTACATGCGCATCAGGCATGCGAAGCTGCGAATAGTTGCACATGCCCACGACGCTCGTGTCTCTGCGTGTGACTACGTCTCATGTGTTCAGTGACGTGCATGCTTTCTGTTGCCAATTGCTGTTGACCACTGCGGACACGAAGCACTGTTTCGGCACATACTGTACAATATGAGTGATATGATGTTTCATTGTATGTTTGCCACGGCCGTAATCACACAAGTGCGAAGAGAGGCGCCTGCAGAGCCGTTCGGCAGTTGTCTTCTGGCAGCTCGGCGACCAACACTTCTGCACAAAGCGGATGCTCAGCATACCTTCATCGAACTTACAATTGTTTGGGAATGCCCTGCTGCTGGAACATCACTTGAAGCCAATGCATCGACCAGAGCCGAGGAACGCAGGGTAGCACCGCCGCAAGATGGCGTCCTCCTCCTCCGTCCAGCCCTGCCCCTTCATCACATCGGCACGCCTGGACTCAGCCCACGGTTGCGCATGAAGCCACGTTTCTTCATTTCTTGGTGCAGCACTGCTTCTTCATGGCTGTCAGCGTATCTCCAGCATCCATCCTTCCAAAAGCGGCCACGACCCAGGCTTGAGTGCATGAGTGGCTTCGCCACATTTCGCTTCAAGAGTCCTGTCCAAGATTCGTCGATACGCTTCTTGTTCGTAATTCGTCAATATAGCACCGAACTCAACGGCACAGGACCTGAAGTTCAGAGACAGCGGCTCCAGTCAGCGCCTTCCTAACTCTTCGGTCTGCGGCGCCAAGAGTGTTCTTAGCTCCGGGCTCCACTTGCTCTCTCTGGCTTTCCTGTATTTTGGGGAAGAACCTGAAGCCGTCACGCACGCTCCCTGTCCACGGCTATCTGTCAATCTAGCCGGCCTGGACATCGAATGACGATATTCCAGATGGCTCAGCTCACGGCAGTTCCGCAAAGGCGCACTTGTTGGTTGCGGCACATTTGAAAAACTCGCGCAGGATGAAGCGGAGCAAGCCTGGCTGATCGGAGAGCAAATTTGGCTGTGTTCAACGCTGGCGTTTCTGGTCTCAACATCGCTCGGCAGGAGACCCAGAAGGTCTTTGTACTTCTCTGCATTCTTCGTGCTGATCAGCAGTGGGTCCGTCATGATTCTCTGAATGCCTGCTGCAGCAACTTTAGCATTGCTTCGAATCAGCAAGATCATTAAGCATCTGGAGTTGAGATCTCAGGCATGGGTGGTTTGCCAAGGCGGCCACGCTGGAAGTAGGAGACCTCGAAAAACAAGACGATGTTCGTGGGCTGTGCCTCGCTTCGAGGCAGGTGTCTCGAACTCATGCGAGCACTGCGCAAGGAAATCGCCCATGGTTTCTCCATGGTACGTCCATGATGCTGTGGATCAGCTTGACGAGCATGGACTGGAGTGTCGGTGTATGTCGCTTGTACCTCTAAGGGGCAATCTCAGCCCTGGCGCGAGTGGATGGAGACGTTTGGGTTCCGGTTCACTTCTCCAACAGGTGGAAGAGGTTTTGCACGACTCTCGAGTCAGCGATGCCTCGGCAGAAGAGGCTTCGTGGAAGAAGAGGTAACGCGCAAACGCCAATCAAAATTTGCGGCCTGTGATCTCCTTCTCCACCGATGTGCTGGAACGCGTCATGTGCACTCCACGAACCCGCTCAACCTCAACAGGGCATGGGTTCAATGACGGCGACGGTACCTACGTGTACCTACCCACACGCTGCAGAAACATCAAGGCCGGCTCCTGGAACTCAGCCTCTTCACCCCTGCAGATCTCTCCGTTCCCGGGCCAGGAAGGCTCAAGTGCGCTCGCGGCTGGCCTGTCGCCACCCCGTGTCTTCATCATCGTTGTTAGATTGTGCCAGACCTGTGCTCGGACCGGGCATCTGAGAGCTGCAGCATGGCCTAGATGCAGACGCCTCCACTGAGTAGGAGAGAATGCGAGGATCATGCACTGCGGAGTTGAAGTTCTTCATGACCCATGCGAGGTTTCCCAAGACATCCTCCTGTTGCGGAAAGCGGACAATCCAATCGAAGTCTGGCGGCCAAGTGCCATCACGTTCAAGCCTGTCCTTGACGGCGTGAGTCACCAAGAGGTCTCCGCAGTCTCGCGTGTCAGAGCCCTCGCACCTTGAGAAAAGCCCGCGCCAATGCCGGAGCCGTGTTTGTGCCAACAGAACATGCAACAATTACAATTACATGGGTTGCAGGTGGGTATGTGCTCATGCAACTGCCGACTGGGACGAGAGCCCGGTTATGACCTTGATCGTCTGGATTTGTGCTGCCAGCACCCGGAGAACGATGACCAGGAAAGAAGAGTGAATTGCGGCGTTCTGTCAGCGAACCGGCTCGAAGTTGCCGCGCCCGAACATGTTTTGCATGGGCCTTGCCGTAGTCACGAAGCCGAGCTGTAGTAAACTGGATCATATCCAGATCCTGGCACACATCTTCTCGCCAAAACGAAACCGAAGCCAGGTCTAGGTGTGCTTTGCAAGCAGCCGCATGAGTGAGGACACGGCAATCGCCCCCTGGATGACAGCTATGTCCATGTCAGGGGGCCTCAAGCATGGACACCACCTATGGCCTCGAAACGAGAGAAACAATCCCCCTTCTTGGTGCCAAGCGTTGAGCTCGTCTTCTCCGCCTCCTTGACCTGTTACCCAAGCGCAGTAAGAGCTACAGCATATCCGAGCGCGTCGAGGCTAAACGACAGTTTGACAATCTCGGCTCCAAAGCATCGGATGATCCGTCCTGTATTGCGTGCTGGCCACGGTGGAACTCCAGGAACCAGCAAACGAAGTTCAGCAGGTGTGGCCTGCGTGGCTGGTCAGCTGCAGTAGCCATGTCGTCAAAGCTTCCAACTCAGGACAGCACATGTCGAATTCTGAAGTGTCTTCTCGTTGGCTGTCAGGTTCTTGGTCGGCAGTCCAGCGTGTGATCAAGTGGCAGAAGCACAGAGAAACACGGCTGCTGTTACTGGGCAGCACGCTGACTTTGCAGCTGCTCCGCATGATGCTCACGAGTGAACTAAAGGAAGCCGAGCAAAACTTCTCGAAGAAGGTGCGATAACCTGCACTCAGTACTGCCTTCATGCTTTGGCAAGCTCCTTGGATCAGCCCACGTGATTTGCAGAAAGTGGCGACCTTGAAGGATCTTGAGCGGGTGGTACATGCGGTCGTCTAGAACTCCCCGCCTCAGTACAAGCACCCGGCTCGTGCGACAAACTCCAGTCCCAGCAATAGGGGATGGATCGGCGGGAGCGACCCCGCTTGGATGCAGGCACATGTGGATTGACCTGGTTGTACTCCCGAACAGACCTCGGCGGTGCAGAGAATTAGCATGAACACTAGATTGCTGGCAGTTTCCACTATTTGCCATCAGAAGAATCGAGAGTAGAAGCCCATGCGCAGACTGCAAACGGTCGATGTGGAGGATAGTTTTCGCACGACATGCTTAAAGCTGTTGTAGATGTCCAGTGGCAACCGTGTAACAAAGGCAATGTCGGTGTCGGAGGTACGTCCAAGTTGTCGATGCTGCGCCTCTCGCTCCAAGCCTTCTGGATGTACGAGCATGCTATGTAAACACAAGGCCTTCCGCGTCCGAGTTCTCAAACAAGATCGCATGTGGGCAGAAACTGTCGAATGGCTTTTTGTAGTGTGTCTGGTCAGGCACAAACAGCGAGCGACGAAGGTGCGCAAAAGATATGTTACAAACGCATTCACAGGTAAGCGTCCGCAGCACTTGGCTGCTGAAACCGAAAGCTCAAGGGAAGCCGTGGAGCGGCGCGGGACCACTTGGGCCTGTAGCACACCGCATCGGGTGGAAGAGCTGAGATCCGGGCCCTTCACAAAGATCCACGAAAAACAGACTGTGGAACATGTTGGTCTTCTTCCCGTTCGCTTCAGGATTGCGGAACTCTTTCTTCAGAAGCCTGGGAGGACAGCCGTGCTTCCAGTTCGTCATCTGTGCAGCTGCAATGTCTGGGATTCCCGCGCGCCGCTCTTCTGCATGATGCCGTTGTGCTGCACGGACGACGACAACTTGGCGGACCAGGCAGCCCAAGGTTCTCCAGCTGCACACTGTACATGAAAATTCCCTGGTGTGCTTTCTGAACAGATGGCAAGCAAAATCTTGCATGCCACGCAACCAGCATGGAGCCGTCACGAGACATTGTCGCCATTGACCTGAGCTGAGTCAGTCCAGTCACTGCTCGCCACGAAACCTCTTGCCCGAGAGCAACAAAAATTCGATCCTTGTGAGGCATGAGCGTTCCGAAGCGGCTGTGCCTGGAAGACCTCAGAAGCGCAGTTACAGTTTCTTGGTGTGTCAAAGAAGCACGGCGTTGCGAATGAATAGGCACGCGGCGGCGGCGCCATGAGCTGCCAGGGACACGTGAGTTCATGTGAAACCGTGCTCGAAAACGTGTCTCTCACGCACCGAGCCACCTTCTGGTCTGCCTTGTCCCGAGCCAAGAGGTCGGCCAAGTCGCTTTTTGGCCTCAGGGGCGCCATGTTAAGCTGACCAGGACTCTGCGTTGGATGGCTGAGAGCCGTGCTTGTTTCGATCCTTGTTGCTTGTCAGCAATTCCTGCAGCTTGAATGTCATGGATATATCAGGGAATCAATCATTTGTACCCCGGGACATAGCAACACGTTTTCATTACAGCCGGCTCCGCTCTACATGGATCGCTATTCGAAACGTTGTGCTGACCGGAAAATGGTCAGAAGGATACCGGCCACTTGCCATGGAATCGGTGATTACCTTGCTCTGTAGAGGTTGTAATCTCGTGCAGCCTGTATTTTCTGGTAATCCATCCAGGAAGAGAATCCAATCAATGTGGCGGCTGTCATAGCCCTCGCCCTGTGACAAATCAACCGTGCCGTCCCCTCGATCCTCGGCAAACGATACGCCCTGCCACTTGTGGATCGTGCTCTGCACGCCACCGGTATCCACCACACCGTCGCATCGGAACGCATCTTTCAGAGGGCGAGCTGCTGTAGTGGTTGGGCCAAGATTCCCCACCAGAACAGCGTATGGCTCACTGGACTTCGGTGAGTTAAAATCGCCACACAGAATCTGGGCACAGGCAGGCATTCTCCGCGAAAAGCGTGCAATGGAGTCAGAAATCATACGGGCTGACTCCAGACGGGCAGTGGAACCTTGATGATCAAAGTGAGTGTTCAAGATTCGTATCAGCCCACCAGACCCCAGGATGTCGAGCAAGACAGCCTCACAGGTGCGCGGGAACCGGGCGTCCCAACTTGGGATGCCATCAGGGGCACCCGGAGATGACAACCAGAAGACCGAGTAGTCCAGAATTTTGGCACGACCTGTATCAATGATAAAACCAGCTGACTCGTCGGGCTCGTCTGGTAACCGCGATGTGGCCTTCCACTCGTATTTGCCATCCAGATGCAAGCAAATATCGTGCAGCATTGCGACCGTCGCTTCTTGCACACATACTACAGCAGGTCTGTATTTCGCAATTAGACTTGCGACTCCTTGGCGCCTTTCCGGCCAAGCATTGAGAGGGTCCTCCTCCTTTACCTTCTCAGTTCGAAGATTGAAGCTCCAAACTTCGATCTCACTGGAGGCTTCTCCGTTCGTGGCGCAAGTCCTCAGAGTTTTCAACCGCGAAAACCTGGACCGGCGGAGCGAACCCAAGGCAAGCATTGGGCACCCGCCCCTGAGGCCAGCGAGCCACGAGGTGAGGCTGGAAATTTTCGACTTAGAGGGGCACGGTGGAGGCTTGCGTGCACACAGAGCTTGAGTGGCATCTGAGCTCCTGCTGACAAGACCGCCTGGCAAGCAAGCCCCCGACAGACGACACGAAACCCCGTGGCCAAGCTTGAGCATAGTCAGCTGACGCTCTTAACCTGTTCGTCATGTTGGCTGTGAGATTTGTCGCTCAACGACTCTAGCAGACCGTGGCGGTGCCTTCAACCTCACGGGGGGGGGGCTTAGCAACCTGGAGTCAGCCAAGCGAACATATTGAAGCCAAGTCGCATCTGGATCGAAGTGGGTGCATACATGATAAAGGATGTCCGCAAGCGCCCAAACCTGCCAAAGGAAGAAGCCGAAATGCCAAAGCCTCAAAGGAGGCCCTGGCCTGCTGAGTGTCTTCTTGCTGCTGCTGAACAAGTTCATTTCCCAGGAGCATGAAGAAGTCCAGCACGCCTCTGAGACTCCGAAGACTCTAGCTCCTTTGCACACGCAGCTGCCGCAGCCAGCCTTCTTCGCAAAAGTTGCGAATGAAGGTCATCCTGAGAGCAAGGCTCAAACGATGATGGCTCAGACTCGCACGCTGGGCCAGCCAGAATTGGGGCAGGCTGCAAAATCCGAAAGCTCGAAGGCTTCGATGAAGGTCGAGGTTGAGGAGGCTGAAAGCTCCGCCGTGCGGAACGGAATACGGAATCAGCGCTTTTCGGTCACAAACTTGGAGCACAAAATGGATGCTTGGATTATTGTCGGCATCGCCGGTGCAGTCGGATGAAGCTCCATCCTGGATGGGACAATGCATGCAACCATCTGCTCCGCCTCCAGCTCTGATGTTGAATACGACAAGGATGGCTGAAGGGCCATGTTTACCTTGTTTGGCTTGTTTTGGCCATCGCCCGATAGAAACCCGTTAGACTTTCGGAGGACAGTCCCAAAAGCAACGATCAGCCGGAGTACGATCCCCACCGCCCTTCGCGCTTGTGACGAAACAAACTGTGAGCTTTCCCTCCTCTGGCTGCACTTCGAGCAACTGCGCTGCTTCAATGAACAGCTACTGATGCTGTTCCATCCTTGCATGTCCGTCGTGCGTGGATCCTCTCTCTCTCTGAACGCAGATATCCTGCTTCCTGGCGGAGCCTCACGCCGTGCACGACCGAACAACTGAGCGCACATCGGTTTGGTTTGGCACTGTCACAACATGTCACCGGCAGCTTTCGGCACAGCAGATTCCAGCAAGCACGCACTACGCACGTGCATGCACACAGAGAGGCCCACAGATCGACTGGAGTTCTCTGCGCAGAACGGGAAGCTCTTTCAGAAAGCTGTGGCTGTCTTTGATGTGGTAAGGAGCTGGCTGCATCCTTCCTCTGAGGGGCGTGTAGCCGGTGTCCCCCGGACCTGGATCCGGGACCTGTCAGGTCGAAGAGATGTGCTCTGGGCCGCTCTGGGGCCATGCGCAAGGCCACGGCAGACACGAGATTTCGCAGCAGGAACAGGACATCCTGTCCCACCAAGGTTTTCCCGGTGCCTCTTCCGAGGACAAGACACCAACAAGCGTGCGCTAAGCGGCTCCTTGAAGAGGTGCGAGCCGACCTGGCGACACAAGAGCTCGTCAAAGTGCAGACGAAGAAGCACCCATGCCAGCAGAAGAAAGAATATGTCGCTGGGTGGGTCCAGGCGGCCTCTCCATCTAGAGCTCCTACCAGCAGTCGAACGATCATGCTGAAGATGGTCGGGTTCGTGAACGACTCCTTGTACTCCTCGCTACAGGGCTTGACAGATTCTGTGCAAGACAGCCACACCAGACAAACATGATCCTGCAAATGGGCAAGCTGTTCACGCTCTTGCTCTTGAAGCATAATGCGGTCTCTAGGAGGGGGGCCGTAGACGCCTGACATCCAGGAGCCCTTGAAAGGCAAGGCAATTCAGGCTCAAACTTCTTGTTCCGGCCTACCCGCATTGTGAGAAGGACCATCAGCTTCAGCGCATGGGAAGCTATTTCCGAGTCCTGAAGGTAAGGCCGAGGCTGCCCTAAGTTTGAACCAGGAGCATTGTCTGTGGAGACAGGTAGATAAATAGATAAATGGACAGATAGATAGAAAAACAGACAGACGGGGTCAGAGGTAGCAGATAAATAGACTAATGTGTGTATGCATGCATATGCACGTATATGCGTAAATGCAAGACATGTGTAACATGCATAACATGCACGCATGACGTGCATAGCACCCTCAGTGGAGATTGCCTGCGATGCAGACCACTGCGACACCGTAACGGATGGCCGTTGTCGACACACTTCTTCAAGTTTGGACGCACTTATGGTTGGATTTTGTATCGCACATGTTGCTGGCTTGTATTGCAAAGTGCATGGTTGCGAAAATGTAGGTGTGCATCAGATTGCTGCAACCCTGCATGCATGCATGTGCAGACCTGCATCAAAGCTGGGCAACCTGGCAAAGGCAAAATGCGAGCACGGCCTGAATCTGCTTACAGCAACATGGGGTATGTTCCGCTTTGGCATGAAATCATTCTTCAGGCAGTGCAGCAACAACAGCTTTGAGGATATTTTTGGGCGGCCTTTCGCAGGTACGTGAAGAAGGCCTCCTTTCTTCATATCACAGCAAATCAGGACGGTCTTTGTTAGGCAGCGAGATCCAGCCATGCTCGCATCCCCGCTGCTGCGAAACAGCAAAAGCACTGACGCTGACTGGCAAATGTCCTTGTTTCATTGTGTAAAAAGGCAACGGGTCCAGCTGCAAGACGATTGGAGAGTTGCATCCCTAAGTCCATCACCGAGGACCGTTCACACACACACAAACACACACACACAAACCTGCCTGCCTGCCGCACACACACACAGACATATACACACATTCATACATACATACCCTGCGTACCGACCTACCTACGTGCCTACCTACATACATATGTGCATACACACATCTATACTTCAAAACGATCTTCCATTCCCACGGATTACTACAGCGCCCGGCCAAACCGACAACTTATCTGGTTTCTTCAGTAACAAAAAGGATTTGTTGCATGTCTGACCGTGCCTCGATGTAGGAAGTTAGCAAAGGGACGATCTTCCTTGGCAAGACCTGTCCAAGACTGCGGGCGCGCACGTTACTTGATGACTTGCAGATATGACGAATCTTCGCCTGCCATTCCCCCAGCTTGGCACGGACACAGCCCGCATCCTCATCAAGATTGAGCGCACAAAGCGCTTGCAGGATCCTTCTTGGCAAGGTCCACCGGTCCGTCTCAGAAACTGCTTTCTCCAGGTCTTGCAAGGAAGTTAGGCACCTAGCAATGCAGAGTGTGCCAACGTGCCGAAGCAGAAACTCGCCAGAAGGCCACTCTCAAGCTTTCCCCGCGTCTGAGCAACAGAACTCGTCTCGCTGACGAATGAGGTATTTCAGATTCTTGTTTCCTTCGACCTCTCAAGTCAGGACGAGAAAGCAGCGGCAAGGCTTCCTGCCGTGGGAGGTGTTGCGCCTTGTGGTACTCACCGAGGCCGTAGCAGGTGTCGAAGAGACTCTGCATATCCTTCAAACTGACGCCGTGCCATCACATGTCGCCCTCGATGCCGAGGACCCCGCCGTCTCATCTCTGGCTGTGAAGTCAGAGTCTACTCTTTCTGCGGTCTCCATGCCTTTAACACCCACCCGGCCTACATGGACCCCTTCCTATTCCATCTGGTCCTGATTTGCATGGAAAGGGTCCGCGACAGCTTCATCAATACTTCAGGCAGGCTGCAAACAAGCGCAACGAAAACGGTGGACCTGCGCCCGTCTCTTTTCAACGACGATGCATAGCAAATTCTGGCATCCGCACACTGGCGAGACCATTAACAATAACGGGTCAGGTCAGACCAATCGCCGAGACAGACACTCGGCTTTGTGGTCCAACTCCGCGCATGCATTACCCTAGCTACCAGGCTATCCTGCAGCCGTATTCAGTTGACGGCCAGTGGCAGCCAATCATGCATTATCACATCACACTCACACTGCAAGTACAGGTAAGACGTGCGAGACAGCACTTCTGCACCACTGCGAGCTTTTAGCCCAGCACCAGGTTCGACTGGCCACCGGGAGCTTGATGCACGACCTGAGAGACGCTGACAGCTCCGTGCCCACATCATCCCGCATCCCAGGATGCTTCAAAAATCAGGCAAGCGCAATCCCACGCCGCTCATGCCTGTCATTGCGCTGGTCATTCGAAGGCAAGACCTGTCGAATGGCAATCGCAGCGGCTGAACCTCTCTGCAAAAGAGCCCCACGTCAGACAGGCTGCAGGCCTCGAGGGCTTTGCGCTCCCTGTCCGCACCTGCACACGAAATGCTTTGCAACAGAGCATGGTAAGTCGCACAGACACTCGGAAACGGTGAGAACTCAGGCAAAGTCCGAGGGAAGGCAGCGAAGCGGCGATGGGCCTCAGTCGCTCCCTGACGTCGCCAAAGCACACGAACAGCCGAATGCAGTCAAGAGGCCCAGCATCAGCTGGTACGAAGACCACAGGTTTCGAGAACATTCCTCGCGGCTCTGCCATGAGACGGAAATGAGCGGAAGTGGCTGGCCTGAGAGCTTCTCAATATGAACCAGACGGTCATTCAGATCCTCGCACCAACGGCAGCAAAGTCGATTCTGGTGCGAATTGAATGCAAAGCCGGGGCCTTCTCGCGCTGTTTCTGACCGATCGTCTCGATTTTGAAAGGCAGGCTCATCTGCGCTTTTTCCACTTCCACCTTTCGCTGCCTGGGCGCGGCATGTCTCCTTCTGGAAAAAACATAGCACGGAAGTGCTGGAGCCTGAGGACGTCCAGCGTCTCCTGCCGCTCCTCCTCGTCGACTTTTCTGTATCCTGGCCTTGGAAAAGCGCTTTCCATGGCTCGATGAAGGCGGCTCGAGTCTGAGGCTCCCGCGGAGGCTGAGGTGAGACGGGTCGCGCTGCTCTCCTCTTCTCCTCTCTTCGCTACCCTAAACCCAGAAGTCTCTCTGGGAAACCAGGGTGAAACCATCTGGTCCTCCGCGAGCTCCTCCTGACGTCTCTTCAAGTACGCAGGCACCTGCCCGGCTGCAGAGTCATACTCCCAAGCTCTGTCAAGGCTTCAAGATGCTTCAACCTTGCCAACGTCCTTCCGATCTATGGGAGGAGCAGCATCGCCTGGCGTGCACTGCCTCTCGCCGGGTCCACTCGGGTGCCAGGGCCGAGGACCAGACCAATCCGGACCTTCTCCGGTGCTCGGTTGGCTGACAAGGAGCGAGCCTAATCGGGAAAAGGCCCAGATTCGCCCTGCAAGCCTTGGCCTGGTGCTCTGCAAGCCTTGGCCCGCGCTGCCCCAGGCGCCCCAGGGCCACCTTGCCCCGCAGAATCACTTCTTAAGTGCAGCTATTTTGGGCTTCACAGGCCAGGACATGCAGTCAGTCGAAAATCCTTTTTACGCAGATGTGTCATCTGCTGTTCTCGAGATCCGGTGAGTTGTTTGAAGCTGTCTCGAGCTTCTTAGATTCCGTGCTTCAAACTTCGGGTCGGAGGGGCCTCGTCCGGCTCTGCTGGAAGGCACGGAATCATCGTCTTGTTTGCCTCTTCGTGATGGAGCTTTCGGGTCTACTCCTTCCATTGCTGGTTCACTGGTAGCCTGGCCTCGGGGTGGCTCACTCGGCGCTCTTCGACCTTCAGCATCAAGCCAGAAAGTCACTAGCACCCTTTGCCGCAAAATACCCTAACTCCCTAAGATTTCCTGAACTTTCAACTTCCGAGCCCCAGCTTCACCATTGCTTCTGTGCACTTATCGCCAAGCCGGCATGCCTGCACCGTCCGCCAAGGGCCTTGGGCGTGGCCTTCGCTCTTCACTGGGCCTGCCACTGCAGCTAACATGATAGAGGGGCTATTGCAACGATCGGACTTGAAGATTAGAAGGTTGAATGTACTGCTGTCCGAAGCATCTTCAGGCAACTGAGTTTGATTAGTAGGGGGATGTGCTGCGCTGCGAGCTTCGCTGTCGTTTCTGCACTGTGCCTCCTGGGGTGTGCAGAGCCAGCACTAGCAGGACTGTTTGTCTGTCCTGCGGCGCTAGATTCACTTCGACATCATCGTACCAAAGAGCGATCATGTCACTAGGACAATCGAGCCTGGTGTTGGCTTTGGCCTAACCAGGGCACATGCTCGCATCAGGTCCATGCAGGCCTGGACACGGCCTGGGAGGACGCCCGTAGCCATTGCGCTGCGGGGTGCTGACCTCCGCCTAAGTGCCAGCTCACACCCAAGCTCACGGAATTCATATTGGCTTCGCCTGTATAAGTGGAGAAGGAGGTCGGCCAGCAGGCGATTCTGGTGCAGTCTGAGGAGACGGAGGTGCCTGACAAGCAGCCGCAATTGGCGAGACAAAGTGGGCCGCCGACGGCATGCGCAATGCAAAGCTGTGTGTCAGGCGCGGTCCATCGGATGCACCTCTCGGTATATACGGTACATGGATACCGCAACCGCTTCGTACTGCGGTAGTGGAGGTTCGTTGAACAGTTCGACGAAAAACTAAGGGTGACAGGGCCTTCGCTGGCTCCTTCGCCCTGCTCATCATTATCTCACGCAGTGACGGCATCTCTGGCGGCTGCTCCAGCCGCAATCTAAGGACCGAAGGACAGAGTGTCGACTTTGCCTGAGATACTATATACACTCTGCGTCCTAGGCCGGAGCCTAGGCTAACAAGGGGTCCCTGTGCGGAAAACTAACTTCCGTCCTACCAGCATCATTCTAATTCCTCAAAGTAAACAACTACGACAGTTCCATCATGTCAGCCACAGAACTTCTGATAAACTAAGCTGCTGCTAAGGAAGGTTCTTATGAAACCCTCTGCAGATGTGCAACCGTTCTGCCGAAAAAGGCTCGAGCCTGATGAAAGGGAGGATGACATGCTTGAACCACGTCAGGAGATCGAATTTGGAGACGCTCTCCAAATGCATACTTCGCTGTCAAGCCACTCCTCATCCTCATCATCAGCATCATCACCCTTGCCGTCGTCGTTGTCATCATCATCACATCATCGGAAGAACTTTTTCCGGTGCATTGACCTTGGCGACATGCGTCGCGAGCCGGCTTTGGGCGTGAAACGGACAGCGTGCGATGTCAACCCCAAGGGCTTTTCACGTCGGCTCTGCGGTCACCACGGTCCTGCACTGCAGAGCCAAGGCTAGATGCTCCCACCGTCTCACTGCAATATCCCGCTTGACCCTCGTAAGTTAGACGGATGCCATATTTTGCCCAGCACTTGAAGGCGCAGATCGGGAACCGGCGAGATGATGCCGAGTCCTAAGCCCTCCCCGTGCAGTGCGTCTCCTTCGAAGTGTCCCATGGGGAACGAGGCATATGACCTTGCTGAGCTCCCGTGCCCTGTGCGAGTTCTGGAATTCAGGAATGGAAGGCAACCTACTGCTGGCGCTGTGGTACGCTCCACTATGCTTCAATGACCTTCGCAGCATGCAGTTACGGGCACCCAGGCCAAATCCCTAAGCATGCGATGACGCTGTACTCGCTCTTGATCGTAAGATTGTAAGTATGCCGGAGCTTCGAGCTTGCTCAGCAGAGGGTTGTTTGGGCGCTTGCCCTGTGGGGCCGGGCACTCAGCACTGCCTTCACCAAAAAGCAGCCAGCATGACCGGATGGTTGTCCGAAACTGCGAAATATTTGCCATGCATTTCCATTTTCACGTTGCTCAGCACCGCTTTGTCCACTGAACAAACCACCTGGCTTTGGAGAGGCCCCGCTTTCAAGAAAATGGAGGACCGAATGAGATTTCCGACTTGGCGAAATCTGGACCAATGCATGTCAAGCTTAAGGGCGCTTAGTACCGTTCTGTAGACTAAACAAGTACCGGCATTCCCACTGGCAGACAACAGACAAGTGGAAGGCAAATGGAGACTAAATCCACCAGTCTTGGACCCACATGGGGTCTGCTCACTTCACGAAAGGACACAACTCGGAAACCAATGGGAGACAGCCTGTAGAAGTACTCCTGTAGTACTCCTGCAAAAGCCCAACATGAGCGTCAAAGAATGTTGTTCTAAGCAATACTAAAAGTCATAGCCATAGTAATTATGATAACAGTGTTCATGATGATGCTACTCTTAAACATTGCAGTAGCAGCAGCAGCAGCAGCAGCAGCAGCAGCAGCGGCAGTAGCAGTAGCGATGGCAGTAGCAGAAGTAGTAGCAGGGGCATTGGCAGTAGCAGCAGTAGCAGTCGAAGTAGCAGTTGCAGCAGCAGCAGCAGCAGCAGCAGCAGCAGCAGGAGCAGGAGCAGGAGCAGGAGCAGGAGCAGGAGCAGGAGCAGGAGCAGGAGCAGGAGCAGCCGCAGCAGCAGTAGAAGTAGGAGTAGGCGTAAGAGCAGCAGTAGTAGTAGTAGTAGTAGTAGCAGCAGTAGCAGTAGCAGTAGCAGTAGCAGTAGCAGTAGCAGTAGCACTAGCAGCAGCAGGAGCAGTAGCAGTGGCAGCAGCAGTAGCAGTAGCAGTAGCAGTAGTAGTAGCAGCAGCGGCAGTAGTAGCAGTCGCAGTCGCAGTGGCAGTGGCAGTAGCAGTAGTAGCAGCAGTGGTAGCAGCAGCACAGAAGCAGTAGCAGCAGCAGGAGGAGTAGTTGCAGTAGCAGTAGCAGTAGTAGTAGTAGTAGTAGTAGTAGTGATACCAGTAGTAGTAGTAGTAGTAGTAGTAGCAGCAGCAGCAGTAGCTGTAGCAGTAGCAGTAGCAGTAGCAGCAGCATCAGGAGAAGTAAAAGCATACCA